>APFE031505907.1:55697-84950 GCA_000404065.3 Pinus taeda
GTAGAATCTCATCTACTGTGTATATATCATTGTCACCTCGAATTTTGTACAAACCCCAAGTTGATAAATAGAGTTTAGGATCCCTTGGGAGTTGCAACACTCTTGGTGCAATACAAGGGCTCACCAATTGAGGTTAGTTGTTATTGCACATCTTTTTTCCTTTAGCAAAGACCTTCAATCTATTGTGAAAGTTATTCAAGTTCAATGTAGTTCCCTTTCTGCAAGTAGTGTAGCTCTTTTCTTTTGATGAATTGATTCAATAGCATTTACAAGTTGAAGTTCAAAAATCATTTTCCTTTTTATCATTAGAGATATATTATGAATTTCACCTTCATTAGTTAGTTTCCTTCTAATTCATTAGAAAGGATGGTCTTGGAACACTATTAATCAAATGTCCTAGTTGAGGATGGCATGAGTAGAATCTCATCTACTGTGTATATATCATTGTCACCTCGAATTTTGTACAAACCCCAAGTTGATAAATAGAGTTTAGGATCCCTTGGGAGTTGCAACACTCTTGGTGCAATACCAGGGCTCACCAATTGAGGTTAGTTGTTATTGCACATCTTTTTTCCTTTAGCAAAGACCTTCAATCTATTGTGAAAGTTATTCAAGTTCTTATCTTTTTTTTTACACATTATTTTATACATATTTTAATTGTTGGTATCTTTGTGTATGCAAGCCGAGAGCACTTATGGTGGCTACACTGGAAATTTCATTACACTTATCCTTGACCTTCTAGCTAGTTAGGTTAGGAGTAGGTCTAGCTGCATTCTAGTTCCCTTGTACACTCATCCTACATTTGCTCTCCATCTATTCTCAACATTTTTTTTCCCATTTATGTCTAACATGTTACTTTTAGTCCAGTACTCCATTTACTTTGTCTTTTGTTTAATAAGACTTTGCATGAAAATTTATCTCTTTGGCTCAAAAGACAATGTGGAAAAACTTGAAAAGGGTAATTGTGACGATGAAAAATGCTTGGCTTATATGTTATCCTCTTCTCTATCTTGGGTTTACACCTCTTTTAAAGTCAATGATGTTGAATGGAAAATATGATCCATTCAAACGGAAAGCTTTCAGTGGAACCATGACACCCATATCTAGTCTAGGATATTCATTCCTTAACTCAGTATTGAAATTAAACGGTGTTTTGCATGCCAATCCATTAGAGATATTTTGAGGTCTAAAATGGGCCTCAAAAAAAATATATAACCAAAATCAACTTCATAAGAACCAATAGGATTCAAGATGATGATTTCAACCATGGGGGATGATTCACTATTTTTGAAGTATTAAAAAGATTAAAAGATAAAAAAAAGTACAAAAAGTACTTTTTCAACTTATCTCTCTATGATTTTACTCAAATTTGAAGAGGCAACACTTGTTGGATGCATAATTTAATTCTGCATCTATGGAGTACTTGTGTTTCATACTTTTGATGCACCCTACTACATGAAAAATGTGAAATACATGAAAAACGTGATTACATTGACATTTTTTCATGCATTTTTCATTTTTCGTGTAGCAAGGTCCATGAGAAGTATGCAACATGGGTACTCCTTGGATGAGGAATTAAATTTTGTATCAAACTAGAGCTCCCACTCAAAATTTGAGTAAAAAAGTAGGGAGGTATGTTGAAAATACAAGTTGAAAAAGTAGTTTTTTCTTTTCTCCCTCTAAAATTTGTTGATGTAATCTAATCTTATTTTATTATTTCCACTATTATTTTATAATATTCCTTAGGAGGCCCATTTTAGACCTCAAAATTTCTCTAATTCCAATCAAGTAGAGAAGGGAAAGGGGGAAATCAATAGTAAGAAAACATATACCAGAGGTGTGTGTGTGTGTATATATATATATATATATATATCCTTCATTGAAGGAACAACCTCTTATGCTTTCAATAAGTTGGCATCCCTCTTCCACCCTAGTAAAATAAATAAGTGCCTAAGCACAGTTCTATAATAAAATAAATAAAGTGTGAAATAAGAGAAAGACTTCCTGCATAGAGAGGTGAATCAATTAACTTTGCTAAGGTATTGTTCAGGGTCGTTGGCAAAGAAGCAATGCTTGTGTTCCTATAGCGACTCTGTCAAGGTACTATCCAGACCTACTAGCAGCAGAGAAACACCAAAGATGAAAATTCATACTCTAATCATCCTAAACTTGCAACTATATATTACCCTCTCCCAAATCGAACTAATTGTAAATTTTTAATCTTTGTAAATGTGTTTAGCTGAGAAAATGAATAGAGGAGACTATATCCATAATCGAGTCAAATGGGGAAGCCGGGGTAATCCATACAGTATATCAATACTTCCTGAAAAACTGAGACATTGCACCTTAAAGATGAAATTTGAGCAGAGAAGTTGGATTTATTCCACTATGTCACCAAGTAGTGTCGTTGTGACAAAAACCCTCCAAATATTTTCCTACACTTGAATTTTCGAGCCTAGTGAGGATCTTGTGATCTGTCGTTCCATGGTCACTTTGTGGTTGTCTAATGTTTTGAAAGTTGTTAAGTCTTCTTCTATGCATCAAAGTCACTTTCTCACACATGCTCTATATTAAATGAATTCACAAACACACATCTTTCTATGCGAGCTTAGATAGGCATTGTGCAACTCTTGAAGGTAAGGCTTGTGCAATCACTAGTGAGAGTGATTGTGCAATCCATAAGCACAATGTATTGTGAAATACATGATGACATTCAGTGCACACTCTCCCTTGACGATCTTCCTCACTTTGATCACAATTGTACTTATATGTCTATGAGTTTTCTCAACTATCACTTTGGCACACCTTTGTTTTCACAAGTGTTGCTTTCACGTTCACAACTGTCATTTTTTCTTGCATTCACTTTAGTAAGTGGTGTTTTCATGTTTTCTTCACTCTAGCATGTGTCGCTTTCACTTTATTTAACCCTTTTCAAGTGTCATTCACACTTTTTTCTTACTTTCGCAAGTGTCATATTTGGCATGGGAAGTGTTTCACGTTGTAAAAGTGAAGTTATGGTTCATTTCAAGAGGAAACTTTGGTACCAATTGGTCTTATCTATCATGTATACATGTATTAGATTCATTCCCAATGTTTTATGCACTATCGTACTCATGTTGTCATTATCGTCATAAAGTATATCTTAAGTGTCACACTTGGAGGAGAATATTGCTTCGTCGTCACATTAAGGGAATCAGTTTGATTATGGGTGTTGAGTGTTTAATGTTGTGTCATCGATTTTGTTGAGTGTGTGATCATGTTCAATCCCAAACTTGGTTTCATCTCTTCCTCACTGATCCCACACTTAGTCAAATTACAGAAAGTTTTATGACTAACTAACCTTAGCTCGCTCTGCCCCTTTGAACTGTGCATTATGTAGTTGCAAGCCTCAAGCATGCATCTATACCTTTTGAAACAACACAATGTGCAGTTACTGCCTCCAAGGATTGCACATGGCATAGTCACAGTGCCCAGGAACTGTCTTCTCTCTCCCCTAGCCCTCTCTCTCTCATGAATTGTGCATTATGCAGTTATAGTGGGAAATCTTGCCTCGTTGTGACCCTCAACTACACAGTCTCATCTCCTAGGCCTCCAGTGTTTTGCATTGCGTAGTCACAAGAATCAGCACCTCACTCCTGGCCTCTGGAACTACACACTGCACAATCCCTGAGCATTCCTCCCTTTCCAGTACTCATTCCTAGGTCATTCAGTGGATTTCATGAAGAGAGTTATACTAGGTGTTTTCTAATTGATGTCGTCTTTTCATGAATGAATTTCACTTGCAGGTACTGTATCTTAGACATGACAATATGGTGCTCAATAAAGATGACAAGGAGACCTTTCAAGGTGACACTTATGAAGACTACAAATCAGAATGATCACCAAGCAAGAAGATGAAGGGACACTAATGTACTACAAAAGACAAAATATCAGGACCATATGAAGAATCCATATCATTCATCCCCTTGGAGGGTGAATATGAAGAACGAATCAAATATTTCATGAAGACAAAGTATTGAAAATACCTCTCACGAATATTGAAGACAAAGCAGTAGGACGAACAACTTGGCATTACCACTTCATCATGGAGTTCATGTCATCATTGTCAAGTTGTGACTTGTACCAACACAATCACAATTTCATGTGTGTCCATGTGTCTTGCCACATAATTTGTGGATGTAATCATGTAATTATTAAAAGGATAGGAAAAAATTTAATCTATGGAAATCCAAGAGTCATATGTGGAATATGAAAAGTAACATAATCATATATGGACAAAAGAGTCTTTAGGAAAATTCCAAAATTCATATATAAGTCCAAAGGTCACATTATAAGTCCAAGAGTCATGAGGGAAGCTCAAGATTCATGGGGATATGAAAGGTCATTCCTCTTGATGATAAATACACCATCATAACTCAAGTAAATGGATTTTGGAGGCTTAGCCTTTGAAGAGCTAGTCTTGGCTTCTCTAGCTTAGAATATGAGAGAATATCACTCTTTGGAGAAGAAAGAAGTGACTTAATGTTCCACTATTGGAGGTAGTGACCTGCCATTAAAAATGTGTACTTGGATCTTTCACCTAATGATCAAAGGCTCCCTGAGCCAACACATTTGCATGCATGTATCATGAATATTGTAAGACTATTATTTAGATGTTTGTAGTATATGGTTTGTTCACATGTATTAAGGAAATTGAACTACTTCATTGGCTTTGGTACTTATCTTTTTTAATGTGTGTTATATTTTCTTTAACTATCGTTGTGTCTATGTGAACTATTTTTCTAGATAACTAATGAATATTTCCTTGCGCTCTTGTGTTAAAAAATCAGAAAGGCAGAAATATTTTCTTTATATAGATAATTACTTGTGATATTATTATGTTTTTATTATGGTCCTATTTTATCTTTTAGTTCATGAAGAAATTACCAAAACAATAACACAAATATCACAGACACCAGATGTAGGCCGACAGCCATGAAAAAACCCCTATTTAAGGAAAACCTGGTCAACAACTCTTCCTTAATAATTTTATGAGATGATCCAAGACCCTTGACCTAGACATAGACTTCCTCCACACCAAGTCAACCCTTTCTTCCTTTTGTATATGATAATCCTTTTAACAATATCTTCTACCTAGTGGCAACAAAATTTTGATCTAGTAGAATTTTGACCCAATAGTAGCCCAGCAACAACTTCAACCCAGTAGTTAGCCTAGCAACGAATTCAACCCATCAGTTAGCCCAGCAAAACCTTCAATCCTCCAGTAGTAGACCATAAAAACCACGTGTGAGAGAGAGATGTCCCAAAACTTTGATCTTGTCCTTTCCAGTAGTTCTCCTTCTTCTCTTGGAATTTCACACTTTTTCTTCTCTTCTTCTTGGATATCGAATTTGTGTCAGTGATTGTCTTCAAATGAATTCAAAATGCTTGTATATATACCATTTTGGTGAGGTAAAATTACCTTGTTTGAGGTCAACTTGATCTCCTTGAGGCCGACTTGGTATGGAGGTGACAAATACCTTATTTTACTCAATAATAAATATTTATACATGATTCAAAATTCCAAGAAGGGTCTCTTTATATGGATAATGACTCTAATGACTCAGAATAAATCCTAGAAGTCCTCAATGGAGACTTTGACCTAAAACATGATGACCCAAGCATGGAACCCATGCTTTAATAAGTCATAATAATAATAATAATAATAATTTATTTTTCATTATTTTAATAAATACAGTTCATTGTCACTCAAATACAATTATGAAGATTGAACCTAGTTACATTCTTCAACATCTTGTGCCTCTCTTATGATAGTGCTATTACTTTCCTTCTAGAGACTCACTCTTACTTCCCTCTCGTGAAAGCCTCCTTTTACACATTGCAATTAGTGTTTCACAATGTCAACTTTCTTGTTGATTTCCAAGGTTATGTGCATACTCTCTTATGTTATCTATTGTAGCTAGGGAAAACCTTAGAGTTATGGTGATCGCGTTGATACTTTGGATGGGGCTTCTACTCCAAATGGTGTGAGGTCTAATTGGGACTTCATACCGAGGAGACCCCCTTGGTTGATAGATTTCTAGCATTGTCAACGCCACCCTACTCCTACCAAATCACATAGATAAAATTTTTGACGCGCCCCAATACTACCTAGTGTCTAGACACTCTCCTGTTAAAGATGCTTACCATCTATTGTGTCTCATTCTCATAGACCACCTTGGAATGTCCTACCCAAAGTGTGTCATGCATCTCCCTAAGTGTGAGCTCAAGGGTGGAACCTATGATATCTCCTTAATAAATTGGGCCATCCCCAAACCCGCATCTACCAACTCACGCCCTAACCATATGCCATAGTTAGGAAGTCTCTCTCCTGATGCAATGTGTCCCATCCAACTATCTCAAGTGAGCCTCCCACGTCCTATTTCTCATGATGAGAATATCAAGGGACAAAAATCAAATTCTTTGTGACCGTAAGAAATACAATGGATAGATAAGTGTGTGAGTCCCTAAAGGTATGATGAACATATTCTCATCCATGGCCTCATTGACCTTAGGTAAGCTAAACCCAATGGTATGTATGTTTTCCTTGTCAGGAGATCTTTATAGAGGCAAGGCTCCAAAATCTTGTTGTGCAACATTATACATTACTGCATACATCAATGTATTCCTACACTCCTTTGCATAACATGATACCCCGCAACATACGTTTGTGCACCATTGGATGCCACTTACTATTTTTGTACCACATTGTATCATTTGGTATCCCGCATGTGCCAATGTAACTGTGACTTTGTTAGTGAACCCACTATGATGTGAGTCATACCTCCTCAATTGTCTTAGTAGATCTGAGCAGAATAACTCCTCACATGCTAGTGGGGATGTCATTTTGTGTTGATCCTCGGTGGCTCATGTGCCCAATACATCAATGGAAGAGCATCATCTCCATACAATTCCCTTTCTAGTGGCATACCAATACCCTCCCATGCTAATAACCCCTGCTTTCAATCCTGCACACGAACGATGTGTCAAGATGTCTCCCAGAGTCTACTCATAAAATTATTTGCCATCAGTGCTAACTAGAACCCCACTAAATAAGGTGTGCGCTTGATCACTAGGACAACCATCCCACCAATTTCATAGTCATCTTTCACCTCTGATATATCATGGAAATCCCCCCTGGATCCCAATGTCAACTTGTGCTTTTAGTATCCACTCAACTCATCTCCACTGAACCTGGATCCCAAATGGATGTATCCCCATCTAAAATATGCATGTCTCCACATCCCATGGGCGCATAATCAAGAAAATCTAGTACATACCTCTCTGCAGATGCCAGTTCATATGGGCACTCCTCATGCTCAACCATTACAAGGTTTTCCTCTATCAAATCATGAGTGCCACTAACATCCTTTTGTGTGATGGTTTCCATAGTTAAATGATTGTCTATTATGGAGGATGAAAAGCACACATAATTCAACTCCATACAATTTTTTTCAACCTAAAACTATGATTCTTGAAGAGCCATCTGGCTACTCTTCAAGGACTTCTAGATAGACTCAAGCTCATGTGTAAGCTTATCAACTTCCTCTTATTTCCCTACTAGCGTATAATGATATATCTCAAAAAGCACAAGTAGGTGATCTCTATCTGAAAGGAGGTGTTGGTAGTTGGATTTCATCTCTACCAATGCCTTTCTAGGAGTCTAAAAATCTACAAGGGAAGGCTCTTCTCCCAAACTATCATGTGCCATTGTCATTCTCAAATGAAATTCTACCACCAATGCATGTGTATCATCAAAATACCTCATGGTTGCAACAATCATGTCTTCACATACCTTCAATTTCCTTTTCAAATGATGGGACTCATGGGAACTATCATCACTCTTCCCAAAATAAACTTTCTCTTTGTCAGCATTCATTCATAAACCCTAAGAAACTAATTCAACATTCATATCTTTATCAGATTAGGTGATAACACACTTGAATCATCATAATTATCATTATTAATTGACTAGGAAACTTTATCATATGTATTCTCATCTTGTTTATCATATTTACTAGTGTTATCAGCCTCATAGGATGGTTCTAATTGAATACTAAAGTTTGTTTTTGTGTCAACCTCATTGCACACATATTCAACATGAAAAGGTGCATGCACTTCCAAGAATTCATCCACTTATTCATATTTGAGCCCCTTTTTTTCTTCCTAACTGATAAGAGTGGCTTCAACTATTTGTAGGAATTTACAACGTAAGTTCCTTAAATAGAAAACCAAATGACACCACTCACAAAAAAATCATAGATCAATACACCATTATTCTTGACATGGTTAAAACCCTCAAAGAGGGAAACAGTCCATGGCCTGAGCCACCGCGGCCACTTCAGGAAATTTATTAATAAAAGAAGGAAAATTTACATAAGATTCTCCCATGAACGGTCAACTTACAAATGACCCTCCAAGCTTTTTAAATAGAGATCATGCACCAATCAGGTGTTAAGCCACAAATCAAGTGTCAATAATAACGAGGAGAGAATGAACCATCAGAACACTACATATCGTGGCCATCGGATTGTAAGTTACAAAAGTACATAGTAAAGAAACACACTTTACCTAACTCTACACTAGACCAAGTTATAGTTAACTATTTCCTATGTGTCGAAATATCCTAACATCCCCCCTTAAGAACAACTTGGGATAGGATTGAAGGATGTACAAATATGACACAATAGGAGAAGGAGGGATGCATTAGAGCCTATCCCCTCTTAGTGACAACTTCCTAAACTCCAACCATAAATCGAAGTTTAGTAAAGCTCGCCTCTATGAGGGCCTTTGTAAAGATGTTTGCAACTTGATCATTTGTTGAACAATATTGCACTTCAAGAACATGGTCATGAATGAGCTTTATGATGAAGTGCATGTGTAGTTCAATTTGTTTTTTGTGCTGACGTTGGATTGGATATTTGCATAGTTGAATGGCACTTTGATTATCACACCAAAGTGTAGTCAGATGTTGTTCTCGAAAGCCAAACTCTCACAGGATTTTACAAAGCCACGGGGCTTCCTTACTAGCTTCTACGGCGCAATGATACTTTGCTTCTGTTGAAGAAAGAGAAATGGCACTTTGTTTCTTGCAAGCCCATGTAATAGGTCCAGAACCAAGAGTGGAGACATAACCTACAGTAGACTTCCCATCATCAGGGTCACTAGCCCAATCAGAATCAGTGAAACCAACCAATAGAGGAGATGCTTCTACACTATAATGAATCCCAAATTGAATTATGCCTCGAGCATAATGAAGTATTATTTTAGCTTTTTACAATGACTTTCATGTGGGTTTTGCATAAACCGAGCAATAAGTACAACAACAAAGGAAAGGTCAGGACGAGTATGGGTCAAATACAAAATTTTTCCTACAAGTTGACGATATAAGGTAGCATCAACTTCAGGGGAAGTACAAGTGACTGAAAGTTTGGCTCCAGACTGAAAGGGAGAAGGGGTTGGCTTACAGTCTTCCATGTGAAAATGGCGTAGAATATCACAGGCATACTTGGACTTGGAAAGGGAAATACCTTCCTTAGTTTGCAAGACATGAAGACCAAGAAAATAATGCAAGTGTCCTAAGTTTGTCATTTCAAACTTATTTTTAAGGTTGGAATTCACATGGTTTATAAGGTTGGGATCACTACCAGTAAGGATAAAATCATAAACATAAAGAACAAGAATGATAAGATAATTACCCACTTTCTTGGTGTAGACAGTATTATCATAATGACACCTAGAAAAGCCAGTATCTAAAAGAAAGCTATCCATTTTGGCATACCAAGCCCAAGGGGCTTGCTTGAGAACATAAAGAGATTTATTAAGCTGACAATCAAGGCTAGAGTCTGTCTGTATAAAGCCAGGAGGTTGTTCCATATATATTTCTTCAGGAAAGTCTGAATGCAAGAAGGCAAATTTAACATCCATCTGATGGACTTCCATTTGAAAGAGGCAGCAAGGGAAAGAACAAGGCAGATAAATTTCATTTTGGCAACATGGGAGAAGGTTTCAGTATAGCCAATGCCTTCAGCTTGTGAAAAAACCTTAGCAACAAGACGAGCTTTATGTTTATCAACTTTTGTATCTGGTCCAAACTTGGTTCTGTAAACCCATTTACATCTAACAAGTTTTCGTCCCATTGGAAGAGGAACAAGATCCCATGTATCATTTGCCAATAATGAACGATATTACTCATTCATAGTTGTGTCCTAATCTGGATGGCCTTAAGCTTCTGAAAATGTGTCAGGATCATAATTCACTGAAGCCTGACCCAGTAAATAAGAGGCTCTATCAAACTAAGAACATGTATGTCATTTATCTATAGGATCACCTACAAGAGCACCTGCTGCATCCCGAGTAGCATGGACCCACTTTGGAAGTTGAGGAGTTGAAGGAGGATCCAAAGAAGGTGGTGGAGGATTGTCATCCTCACTATCATCATCTGAAGAAGAAATATTTTTAGAAGTAGAAGGGAGAGAGAGAGGTGGCACATCCACCGAACTAAGCTTGTAGGCCGATATATTTTCAGCAAACTTTACATCTCTTCTAATGATAACATTTTTGGACTTAAGTGGAATAAGTCTATATCCTTTGACATCTTAAGAATATCCAACAAAATACATTTTTCACTCTTAGGTTCTAAGGCTTTATGTTTTTCATTGGGAATATGGGCCCATGCTTCACTTCCAAAAACACAAAAGTGACTTACATCTGGTTTAATTGAGCTCCATGCTTCTTCTCGAGTGATGTCCTTTAAAACCTTAGTAGGAGTGAGATTTACTGTGTAATTTGCACAGTTAATTGCTTATGCCAAAAAATTAAGACCAAGTCCTTTAGATTGAAGCATACAATTGGCCATTTCCTTTAAGGTGTGATTCTTCCTTTCAGCTACACCATTTTGTTGTGGAGTATATGGAATAGTATGTTGAATTTGAATTCAATGCTCAGTGCAAAAGTTGATGAATTTGTTGTTAACATATTCTCTGCCATTATCAAATCTTATCTTAAGAATTTGATGTCCAGATTATTTTTCAACAAAGGCCTTAAAGGCCAAGAACATGTTAAATACTTCACTCTTGAGTTTTAAGAACTATACCGAAGTGGTTTTGGAAAAATCATCAATGAAAGTTAAGAAATACTTGTAGAAAGAGAATTAAACAACTGGAAGTGGACCACATAAATCATTATGCACAAGTTGTAAGGGGGTTGAGGTGTGCCAAGAGGGACGTTTTTCAAAACTGTCTTGATGATTTTTTCCGAGTACATGTCTGGAATAAACACCATCTCTGCAAGATACCATAGGAAGACCTGTCACCATATCTTCTTTACATAGATTTTGAAGGGAGTGATAGTTTAAGTGACCAAATCGCTCATGCCAAAGTTTGTTCACTTCATCATTATGAGAAACAAATATCGATGGAAGATTTGATGACCCAAAGTTGTTAAACTTGTACAACCTTGTAGAATCATCAACAATGCCAGTAACTAAAATCTATTTAGGATCCCTTAGGTCCTTAATTACAACATTGTGAGATGAAAATTCAATGGTTTTACCTTCACCTAAATGTGTTATCTAATATACAGATATAAAGTTGCAAGATAAGGTTGGAACACATAATACATCATTAAATTGACCATTGTATAGATGAACAGTTCCAGACCCTACAACACTAAGAGATCTATCATCACCAACATATATATTTTTGGTGTTACAATCATTTAAAGAAGAAAACATGGCTTTGTTTTTGGCCATGTGATAAGAAGCTCCAGAATCAATAAGCCAATCATGAGAATGAGAAGAAGAAGATACATTTAGTGCATAACCAAATGAGATGCTTGACAACCACATGCATAAAGTTCTATTTCTGAAGATGAAGTTGTAGTTGAAGAGTACTCCAAATGGATGTTATGATTTTTCATTGTTGCTTCCAAGTCTTCCATCTTCTTAAATCATTTGGATTCTTAGAGGCCATCTTGACTACAAAAGTGGCAATGTCTATTAGTGTTATTCCCTTTGTTTTTATTTTCCTTATCATTTAGTTGAATTGATTTTTCATTTTGAGACTGAAATTTCTTAGGACCCTTGTTTGGTTTAGGACCATTCTTTTTAGGATACTACTTCTTAGGATTCTTTGAATTTGGTTGTTTTTGGGTGGTTAAGGCTTTCTTAGAAGAGTTTCCAAGATTAAGAAGACCAAGATGTAATATTTTTTCTTGTTCTCTTATTAAATAATCACAAAAGGCATCAAAAGAGGGGGACTTGTAGTCTTGTCCTTGAGAAATAAAGTTGCCTCTAGTAGAATGGAAGGTGGAAACAAACACAGAGTAGGTTGGTCCCAACTTAGTAAGAATGGAATGGATAAGGATACCATCTTCTTTCTTAACCTTAACACCTTCCAAGAGGGTCTTGAACTTGGACAAAAAAATCTTCAATGGAAGAAAAATTATTGGGGTCCAACGTAAGCAACTCATTTTCGAGTTGATGGGCTCTAATTTCGTTTTTAATTCCAAAACCTTTAGTGAGTTTTTTCGTTTCTTCATTAGGGGTATCAAGTTCTGCGATATGGAATCTAAGATCTAGAGAAATAGACATCCCTATCAACCCACGTGCTTGATCTTGCTTATTTTCCCATTTGGATGCCTTATCTTCATCATTAGGTTTAGTTTCTTGGCCTGAGGCTATTCTGTAAAGACCTTTACTTCTAAGTAAATCCACAATGTAGGACCACCTGGTATGAATTTACAGGGTAATTTCCTCAGATAGAAAACCAAAGGACACCATTGACAAACAAATCACAGATCAATACATCAGTATTCTTGACATGGTTAAAACCCTGAAAGAGGGAAACAGTCCACAGCCTGAGCCAACACGACCACTTCAGGCAATTTATTAATAAAAGAAGGAAAATTTACATAAGCTTCTCTCATGAACAGTCAACTTACAAATGACCCTCCATTCTCTTTAAATAGAGATCATGGATCAATTTAAGTGTTAAGCCATCGATCAAGTGTCGGTAATACCGCGGAGAGAATGAACCATCGGATCTCTCCATATTGTGACCGTTGAATTGTAAGTTACAAAAGTACATAGTAAAGAAACACACTTTACGTAACTCTGCACTAGACCAAGTTATACTTAACTATTTCCTATGTGTTGGAATATCCTAACACCATTCAAGATGCTCAAATAATGTTGTTAGATTCTTTTGATATCCATGCATAGCTTGAAAAATCTCCTCCAAATTTCCTCCATGAGTCTTTGATTTGTCTTCATCTTTCCAAAGTGGAATGGATTTTCTGCCTTAATAACTTCGAAACTCTTCAAAATTTCATGATAGACTACCCTTCAAACCACACAGTTGCCTAATAGCATGCTCTAATACCACTATAAGATGCCCCCTTGGAATACCTTGGAATTTCCCTTTATTTTTCTGAGTTTGGTCTGAGTTTTTAGTGTGTCATTTTGTCAAACCGTTTGAGAGCCAATGGTTGTGGGTGAACTTTTTTTTTTTTTTGGTGGTTCACGAACACCCGCGGTCACTTGATGGCCATTACGTCCATGAAAATATCTGAGCTTAATCAAGGGTATCAAGCCCTATGGCCAATAGCTAGGCCTAACCCTAAGGGCTTCAAGGAGAATTGACCCTGTGACCTCCCGAACGACGAGGGACTTGTTTGACCATTTGAGCTAACCCTTGGGGCTTTGTAGGTGAACTATTATAGCTTTTGATTTTTTTTTGTTACAAATAGAGATACGCAGTACAATAGAAAATAATAATAACCCTCTAAATCAACAACAAGAGACTTGTATTACACTCAGAAGCAAACATCCCTTTGATACACACTTGTAATAACCAATAAAATAGAGACACGCATTCATATATTTAAGTAGATAACAAAGGGTACAAAGCCAAATATTAAGACGAACCTAATTTTATGCAATACATCCTACAAAATAGCAGTCCCCCATTTATGAGAAACTTTAGCAATATAATCACCATTTCTTCAATGTATGCACTCGGTAAAATTACACAATCATTTACCAAAAATTTAAAACAACCATATAGAACTTTACAATCATTAAATATACTCAGGAATGCACAGAAGATATCCAACCCCAGGACTAATATAAACTCACAATATTGGCATTTAGTGCACAATGGTTATTCTACTCCAAAAGGTTCCTTTCTTAGGTATGTCTAGCTAGAAAATGAGAGAATATGTAAACTTAACCAACAAAGATAAATTGTCCTTAAATACTGATGGTTGTAGTAGCTTGTACAACCCACAATAAATCAATATGACCCATAGATAACAGTATGCTCAACCCCTTATTTATACAAGTGTACAAATCCATGAATGAGGAGTTATGTAGCATTGGTTTGCAAGTGAGATGTAGCCCTAAAGTGAATAAACGTGTCCTTCAATGGAAGAATCTTTACTCATCCCACAAAATAATTCTATCAATTAGTATAGCCACAACCCCACAAAAGACATATCTTAGCAATAAAAATTACCAGCACTCTAAAGGAAGAAACATGGCTTCATACCCAGTAAGAAAGGAAATCGACCAACTTGTAGAATGAAAGGAACTTGGCCCCTTTTCACTGAGAAACTCAATGCATTTCAGAGCTAAGATACTTAGCCCTTATAGCAGCAAACTCGACCTCAGGAAACTTCATAATTTAACCCCTTAAAGCAAGATACACTTGGCCCATTTTCTCATGGAACTCAACCCCATACTCATCTTGGTACTCAGCCTACAAAAGAGATACGAAATACCAAATATTAGAAGATAATGTCAATTGATAACATTGTTACCTCCATTATCTTCCTCAAATATTTGTCTCCAATGAAGCACAATGGCTAAATTTGAGTGATTCCACTCCCAAACTAGCTAGGGTGTATTGTTTCAACATCGAAACTAGCAACATGCAAGTAGGGCTTCCAAAATCCTAGACTTTTCTCTAAGAGTTCTCCAAATTATTTTTTCTCAAGTGACAAAATGCTAGAATCAGGAGAGACCCCATCATTTCCCTTTTTTATAACTCACTCGACTCTTTTTGCCACCCTTTTTACCTTTTCCCTCCAATTAAATATTAAAATCATTTTTCCTTTCTTTAATAAAGTGACTTTTATTAACTAATTAAAGTCACTTTTAGCCTTAGAAAATGCTTAATTTTCCTCCATGGTCACATCAGCCACTCAACACCCATTTTTATCATTCTTCCCTATAGATCTTTTCGCCCTAATTTCAATGAGCTATTGCACTAAGGTTTTTCTCCCATGTAATTAGTCCAAAACAACACCTTAAGTGTAATTAGTTGAAATATGCTCGTTAATAACTTTGTTTTTATGGAAATCATTGAAATGCAACGGAACCAAGATTGAACTATGTGGAATTGATCCTAATGATTAAAAATGGTAAGAAATCTCAATCGGACCTTGTAAAGATGCTTAAAACCCTTCAGACCCACCAATAACATAATCCAACTCCTGTGACCTGGCTAACATAAGCCCTCAAAACTCCTCTTAATCTCATCACAAGGTAATGCGAAAATTGGGGACATTACAAAAACCTTGTCCAAGAAGTAAATGAACTTAGGCATACTGAAGGTGATATTTTGACTTGCTTTACTATGACATTAGAATTTATTTTGAAAGAGATTTTGGTCCTCTTGTTGGTGTGTCTAAAAAGTATAATGTCAAATATGATAAATGGATTAATATATTTAATGAGATGAGGAAACTTTGGATTTGTTAGGATATTCCGACACATAGGAAATAGTTAAGTATAACTTGGTCTAGTGTAGAGTTAGATAAAGTGTGTTTCTTTACTATGTACTTTTGTAACTCACAATCCGACAGTCACGATATGTTTTAGACATGATCTAATCCGACAGTTCATTCTCTCCTGGGTATTTCCGACACTTTATGTGTGGCTTAACACCAAATTGGTCCATGATCTCTATTTAAATAGCATGGAGGGTCATTTGTAAGGTGACCGTTCATGAGAGAAGCTAATGTAAATTTTCTTTCTTTTATTAATAAATTTCCTGAAGTGGTCGCGTTGGCTCAGGTCGTGGACTGTTTTCCTCTTTGAGGTTTTTAACCACATCAAGAATACTGGTGTATTGATTTGTGATATGTTTGTGAGCAGTGTCCTTTGGTGTTCTATCTGAGGAACTTATCCTGTAAATTCCTACAGGATTGTGACTTTCAAATGCTCATGCATGAATGAAAGAAGAAGGAATCACAACTTGAAAATTTAGGTGACTATGTTCACCACTTCACATGAAGTAATCGATCCTTTATTTAAGAATATGATTCTTCATTTTCATTTAATTGTACACTAATTTCTAACTATGGACTATGGTATCCTAACTTTAAGCAACATACTAGAGGCATTGGTTCCAAATTAGTTTTTCAAATGGGCCATATAGGTGGTGGACTTGGTAAACACGGATAGGGTATTGTTACTCTTCTTGAGCTTGAGAAGAAACCATGGAAATAATCCTTAGATATTTTTAGACTTTATCATTATATGCAAGCCAAACATGATACCTATGTAGTTACTTTTGAAACAACTAGATAGTACATCATTTAATGATTCATCACCTATTGATATGTGATTATTCTACTATTGATTTGCAAGAACCGCATCCTAGACCTTATTATAATCTAGTTGCATATTCTTCACCATCCAGGTCTTAGTTTTATTGGCATCCTAATCACAATGATCAGAGACATTATTGCTCTTCATTCAAAAATTAATGTTCTCCTTGCCATACTCATTGGTATGATAGTATCTCTTCCTTTATATAAAAAATGACGAGTTGTAAATGGAAAAATCTTAGATAAATGCCCACTACTCAAAATTATTGTGGTTCAATTAGAAATGGGTGAAGTCGTCAATTGAGGTCATTTTTGAAGGTTTCATATCGACTTGTGTCATCCATTGTATAGACATATAGTCCTTATCGACTTTTGTGATGGATTAACCCTAACATTATTATCAACATTTAAGAGCTTTAATGGAAATCTTTTCTTGTTACTTCCCTTTGGCACGTGTACATTATGGTGGGAAGACAATCATGTACATTGTGTGTTTGAGTTCTTTGTAAGCCTTTTGATAATCATAAAAGTGTGAGAAGGTTCTTAGTTTGTTTACTTGGAGCAATATTATTAATCTTTAACACTCTTACCTCATCAATATCATTGTCAAATCACTTTCAACCTCAACATTCTCTTTCCCATTTTGTCTTATAGCATTGTGGGATTTGACTTCCCACTTCATTGTTCATGCATATGCCATGTTACACCAGGATTTGAGTTTCCTTATGTTTGATTTAGTGACCCTTAAGAAACTCTTATGAAGGTTATTTTGAATGCTATTGTTTTGAAGTGGCATTGTATGTTTGCTTCATTGTGGCAATGTGGCTTGTGTTGAGATTTTTGGAGACTACATATTTGTAGATTATCTCTGTCATGGTTAGGATGTTGTCAGCATCCAAAAATCCCCATTACACTAAACATTAATTGTGTGTGTGTGTTGGGGGGTGGGGAGGGGGGGTGTTTGCAGTTAGTATTTTAATGCTTATTTAGGCAACCTTTTTACCACATGTATCCAAAATATATATTGAGGGGGGTACTGGGATGTAATATTTACCTGATCAAATATCTTTGATGTGAAATTTCCTTATTTTTGTCCCCCAATCAATATTGAGATAGGATGTAGAAGATATGTTGGTTAATTTTGTCATATCTTCTAATTTCCCTTCAATGTCATTCATTTTCAACCTTGTTGGTTGGTTGTGAACCACATTAATGTTCACCGACACCCCTAGGGACTAAGTCACTTAGCTCATCATCATGTTCAAATTCAAAGAAAATAATATTCAATAAAAATTTGTCCTCCCTAAAAATATTTGATAAAGTTCATAATTAAATTCACATATATATATATATATATACCCAAAGAAAATAAGGTCACAATATCATTTGGCAAGGAGACTCAATTGATGCGTGATTAAACTCATGGTTCTCTGCAAGACACAACCTCGATAAAATCCCTACCTCTGATTGTAAATTGGGGCATTTGGCTCGAAAGAAATTAGGCCATTTTCGAGAACCAAGGACATTCATATCTTCGAGTTGTTATAAACAATCTAGCACTTCGGGAATGAAATCTCAGATCCAATCAACTCACTTTGAGGTGATCATCCAAAAGGACAAGCCTTAGGACTTCTTTAATGGGGTAGCTCAACATATCCCATCCATAGGAGGAACAGAGGATGTGCTCTTCATCTCTGATGACCATTATTTCTCTTTTTCTTATAACATTGTATATGCATCCAACAATTATGCAAAGATTTTTTCCCTCAAACAAATCCTACAGTTGAAAAATCATTTTCATATTCCCTCTCTACATGTTTATGGAGACTCCAAAATGGTAATTGATTGGTTGAGTGGAAAAGCTAGGCCAAGGAACACATTGTTACACATCTATTAGAAAATTGTACAAAGAAAGGCAAAATTTACTCATGTCTCTTTCAAACATATCTATAGGTCACAAAATAAGCAAGTCAACGACCTGTCAAGAATGGGACTAGAAATGGTATAATTGGCATTGGGGTATCGGTAGGAGAAGAAACGAACCTAGTGGTGGATCTGCAATATGAACTAGGGTTTGAGTTAGGGTTTGGAGCTAGTAACCATGGTGGGACGCGAAGGAGGGAGTTCTTCTCCCTTCTACAATCAAGTTGCTACGAACAAAAGCAAGGGAGTTGGTCAACATCGCTTCAAGAAACCAACAAAGGTGACAATTGAGGATATTAACACAGGAAATATCAGACCTCACAGACAGGAAGAGAATCATGAGGAAGATAGCAGGGAGAAGAGGACAGGGGGTAGCAGTCAGAAAGTTGCACCTATGAGTGTGACAGGGGTCTATAAATCCAAGTCAACCATTATTCCTAGTGTACTTTTAAGTGACCCAGCGATTTAGGTGCACAGAGATCACATGGTGGAACATGCAGTTATATGCAAATTTATGGGGATTTGGCCAACGGAGAAGGCTTTGCACGCATGGATAAGGAACCACTGGAAACCAATGGGAGAAATGAACCTTCACCTTGGGTCCAAGGGATTCTTTACAGTGGTGTTCACAAGCTTAGAGGATAAAGATAGAGTGTTCGAGGGAGGACCCTATTTTTACAATGTTACAGGCCTTTACATGCGACCATCAGTGATGAATTTTATCCCAGAATGAGAAACTTGACTTCGGTACCGGTATGGATAAGACTTTACTCCCTTCCTTTAGATTATTGGTTGCCAGAGTCTCTATGCTATCAGCAACAAGCTAGGGCATTTTATAAAGATATCAAATGTGATTCTAAGAGGCAAATACACTTCCTTCACCCAAATTTGTTTGGAAATGGACTTATCTGGGGCACTTCCGGATGAGATCATTTTAGAAGTGTATGACGAAGAATGGGTGCAAGCGGTAAACTATGAACATGTCCCATTTAGGTGCCATAAGTGCCATGAATATGGGCACCTATACAAAGACTGCCCCTCAAACAAACTGGAGAGCAACACGAAAACCACCACAGGCAATGATCTCGAGGGTTTCACTAAGGTGGGGGGTAAAGGGAAAGGAGGAAAGTGATACCAAAATAAAATCAACAAGGATGGGCAACTGAGCCATAATAGTTTCAAGATATTAGAAGAAGAAGTTGGAAACAACGGGGTAAACCAGGAATTAGAGACTAATCCCACTGAGAAGGAAAGGGATGCTAGCATGGAGGATATAGAAGAGAATAGCCAACAAAAGGATGATATACTGAGCATTATGGAGCTCATTAGGGACTATGAGATGACCCCAAGTGAGGTGGGAATGGAGGACCATGAACTATAGGAGATTCTAGAAAGGGAGAATTTAGATCTAGAAAAGTTTCTGGAGCAGGGGATCACCAAAGGGGTTGACTCCCTGCCAAAAGAGGAGTTTGACAGCATTCAACAGCTCTTCCTCTGGAGATCCCAATCAAAATATTCTGGATTCAAAAGAAACCATGACAACCAGGAGAATAGAGGGATGAAAACAATGGAGGAAACACCAGGGGACTCTTCTAAGAACTCGGGTAGGAAAATAGGAAGGAAAAGACAGAATGAGCTACTGACCGAATGTGGGAAACTCATGATTAACTTAGGTAAGATGAAAGATCTCACCAGTTACTCCTTTACAAACCTTTCTTAATGAATCTCACAACCTGGAACATTAGGGGTCTAGGAAGTAAAAGGAAACAAAGAAATCTTAGCAGTAGAATAAAAGGAGAAAAATCAGATATGGTTTTTATTCAGGAAACAAAGTGTTCAATGGACAAGATCAGAGAAATACATAGTAAATGGTTAATCAAGTATCAGTATCTATAGGTTAAGGTAGATAAATTGGCGGGGGAATCTTGGATGCTGAAGCGTTCAAGAACTATTTATCACTGGTGATTCAACCTTTGGGTGATAAAGAGATCTACATGATTACAAACATCTATGGTCCTCAAAAACTAGAAGACAAACTCAAGCTTCTCACCTCCCTTGAGGAGCTGAGAGAGAGATATCTTGACATGCCCTGGATTCTGGCAAGGGATTTCAATATGATCAAATCTCTTACAGAGAAAAAAGGTGGCACCAGAATACTACACAAAGACTCCATTGCCTTCCAAAACTTCTTAAATAACATGGGACCAGTGGATACTGAAACAATAAATGGCACTTTCACCTGGAACAATAAGAGAGGAGGGGCTTCTCAAGTTGCCTCTAAACTAGATAGATTCATAATCTTAGAGAACCTCCTTCTCACAGGCCTTGACATGTCAGCTTTAATCCTTCCCCTTGGAGGCTCAGACCACTGGCATGTCCAGCTTGAATCCACTTTTATGAGTACAACAAGGAATAGACCTTTTAGGTTTGAAAATGTTTGGTTCTCTCACCCTAACTTCACCAGCAATATTGACAAATGGTGGATGGAAGATATGCCCGTTCAAGGTACTAAAATGTTCATGCTACAACAAAGACTTAAACATATCAAATCCAAACTTAAAGATTGGAACAAAAAAGAGTTTGGTAATATTTTTAAAGCTAAGAGAGAAGTTGAACAAAAAATCCAAGAGATTAATCAGATCATCATCACAGATGGTTTTACCGAGGAAAGGAAAACTCAAGGCAGTTCTCTTCAGAAGGAATGGGAAGATAGGTGCATGCAAGAGGAGATTTTCTGGAGACAGAAATCGAGGGTGCAGTGGATCAGAGAAGGGGAAAGAAACACGAAATTTTTTCATAAATCAACTTTGGATCATAGGTCACATAACAGAATTTCAAAAATCATAGATGTTCAAGGGAAAGAGCTCGTCTCCCACAAAAAAATGGAATTTGTCCTAGTTCAACACTTCCTTAGCATAGCAGAGGAGCCTCTACTTGACAGATCACAGTTCATTAACAATTTCACAAAATAAATTCCCAAGCTTGTAACCAGGGAAGATAATCAAAATCTTAACAGACCAGTGCCTAAAGATGATTTCAGTGAAGTTATCAATGAGATGCAAAATGGGAAAGCTCCTAGCCCGGATGGTTTCAATGTGGAATTCTTCAAAGCATGTTGGAAAAAAGTCAAAAAAGACATCCTTGATGTTGTGGAAGACTCAAGAAGATCCAAAATAGTTTTGAAGGCTCTCAATGCCTCTTTCATAGCTTTTATTCCAAAGCAAGAAAAAGCTATGACACCAGATAGATTCAGACCCATAGCTTTATGTAATGTGGGGTACAAAATTATTTCCAAAGTGATCGCTAATAGACTCAAGCCCCTTCTTCTAGCTCTTGTCTCAGAGGAGCAAACTGGTTATGTGGAAGGAAGACAAATTCTCAATAGCATCATACAAGCTCACGAGGTGGTACACTCTCTTAAGAGCATTAAGTAAGTTGGTATGATCATACAGCTTGACCTAGCGAAAGCTTATGATAAGCTAAGCTAGTCTTACGTCAAGACAATGCTAAGAGCTTATGATTTCAACCAAAACTGGATTAGATGGGTTATGGCCCTTATATCCATGGCTAGTTTTTCAATCCTACTTAATGGCTCACCCTCCAGAACATTTATGCCTTCTAGATGTCTCAGGTAAGGAGATCTGCTCTCCCCCTTCCTCTTTGTGCTCATGATGGAAGGGCTAGGTAGAGCGATCAAAATGGAAAATGTTGAAGGAAATATCCAGGGACACAAACTAACCATAGATGGTGCTGCTTCGACTCATCAACAATTTGTGGATGACACTATGCTACAGGGTATTCCCATAGTCAAGGAAGCCAAAGCTTTCAAACAAATCTTGAACGACTTTGCTATGGCCACTGGTACAGAGGTAAGCCTTGACAAATCAAATGTTTTCTTTTTTAACACTGACATTGCTATCCAGAGGAACCTCACCAGGATTCTCAGGTTTCAAAGGGATCAGTTACCTTCTAAATACCTTGGAATGCCTCTTACGGACAAACCTCTAAGCAAGGGTGTGTGGGATCCAGTAATTAACAAACTTTAGGACAAGATCAGGAAATGGACTTGTAGGTCTTTGAATTTGGTAGGGCGTCTTGTGCTTACAAAGGCTATCCTGTAGGCCATACCCATTTTCATGTTTTCAGCTCTTCCTGCCAATAGATCAAGAATATTCAAAGAGATTTTCTTTGGGGGAAAGGGGAAGAGAAAAAGAAGTGGGCTTTGGTAGCTTGGGACAAGCTCTGCTTACCTAAGGCCCATGGTGGTTTGGGGCTTCATGACCCTGAAACCCGTAGTAGAGTTTCGGGGGCAAAACTTTGGTGGAGGTGGCTTAAGGAATCGGCAACCCCTTGGGCCAAGCTTTAGAAACAAAAATATGCAAATAATTGGCAGGAGAGGGATCATATCCGAATGTCTGGGCTTATCAAGGGCTCCCACATTCGGAATCTTGCTTGGAAAAATAGAACAATTGCCCAACAACATAGCTTCTGGGATATCCAAGTTGGGAACCTGGCAAGATTTTGGGAGGATAAATGGTAGCAGGAACCAAACTTGTTCAAGGAAGAACTAATTTCTCTCAAGAATGACACTGACAACAAAGGTTTATGTATGCTAAGTGACTTCTAGGATCAGGTAAGGAAAAATGGTAAATGGAGAATATGGAAGGACCTGGGTTGTAGTGAAGAGAGCCCTTTGAAGGCCCAGGCAGGCTCTCTTGCTCTGGACTTGGAACAGAGGAATGTTTTGGTATCATCCTCGTCTGACCAACTGAGATGGGGAAGAAACATAGAAGGTAACTTTAACCTTAAAGAAGCTAAACGATTGGCCCTAGGTTTTGACTATCAAAACCCTGATAAGGTATGGAACGACCATTAGCAGCACCCGCATTGGATGAAAATAAATTTGTTTATGTGGTTGGTTCAACAAAAGAAAATTCTAACTTGGAAAAATCTTCTGAAATGGGGTTTTTTTGGCCCATCCAAATGCCATCTATGTGGTTTACAAGAGGAGACGATGGAACACTTACTCAACCTCTACCCATTCACCTCTACCTTGTGGGATTAGGTGGCCTCAGTCTTCAGGCAAACTGAAAGGGACAGACTCAGTATCACCAACACTTCGAAGAATTGGAGAAAATACTTCTCAAGCAATGAAATCATCAACAAAGCTTGGACTTTGGTTCCAGGCTTTATAACCTAGGATGTCTGGAAAGAACGCAATGGCAAGATTTTCAAGAACAAAATTGGCTCAACCCAGAACATTATTGCACAAATATTACGACAGCTCAAAGATACTGTTGGAGCCCTTTTGTGGAGACCTCCTGAGGACCCTACTCTACCCTAGGAAGCTCACATACTGTTGTAGTTGGGTCTCCATTCGCTAGTTCCCTAGATCATAAACAAGGGTGTGAGCCAAACAACTGCTAGTAAAGACTTCTGGCAACCTCCTCCTCATGGTTTCTTGAAAATCAATATAGATGGAGCCTCTAAGGGAAACTCAGGGATGGTTGGGTTTAGCGAGGTCATCAAAGATGAGAAGGGGTGCATAAAGGATATATTTCATAGTCATTTGGGGACTACCACTAATAACATGGCGGAGCTCATAGCCTTAGAGTAGTGCCTAGAAATTCTAATCAAGTCAAATCTACACAACGCCATCATTGAAGCAAACTCTGAATTAGTAATTAATACGGCCAAGAAGATATGTAATGGAACGCACCTGGAAAAGTTTCAAAACATTGGTGGATTTTGCAGGTCTTTCAGTGTATTCATTCCCACTTGCAAACCCTGAGAACGGTCAGCTTCGTTCATGTGCGAAGAAAAGCCAATATGCTAGTTGATCGTCTAGAAAATGGAGTGCTTTGCAAGGAAAGTTATAGTAGGCATGCTTGGGATTTTACACCCTCGGGAAAATTGTGTGATGATTGTCAAAGACAGGTGACTAAAGACATGGAGCACTTCTAGACCATGAGGAACGAATAGAAAGAAGACTAGTGGAAGCAGGAGAAAGCAGAAGCAAAAGTCAATCATATTCGTTGATCCCACATAGAATGCTTAAAACAAATTTAATTACAGGGGAGGAGTGCTTGGTAAATAGCGGGCTTGTTAGAAGGTCACTGACCACAGATTTTGATGGCCTCCGTCATTGAATGGCTATCGGGTTGGAAATTGATCGAAGGTTAAGTCTTCAAGCGGACCTGAATATTTATAGATCAGTGATTTATAATCCTCATCTAATCCGTAAAGAGGTAAAGATCGAGCTAGTTTCTGTTCCGATATCTCGGAGTACCGTCAGATCAATAGGGTCTTGATCATATGGATATCGAGTTTTAAAAGTGTTCAGAAGTTAAGTCTTAGAACGGACCCTATAGTTTATTTTCTTTGTCATCTCTGTAAAGCAGATAAGGGTCATGCAAGTCTCTGAAGCGATTTCTTTAAGGACCATTGGATCACTAGGGTCTTATCGAATATCCATAGAGTTGGATAATGGACGAAGGTTTTTGTGTAAGATTTATGTGTAAGGTTTCAGGTTTTGTTTCAGGTTTTGTTGATGGTTATTCATCAACAGTTTTGCCCTTGCTGGTCTTTATACTTGTAAAGACAAGTAACATACGTAATCTTTCCTACGGTTAATTGAAGGCTCCACTCTTACTTCACCAAAAAAAAAGAATGGGACTAGAAATGGACAAAGGAAATTGGAAAGTCTCATAAATGCAAGTCGGCACTTCATCAAAAAAAATTCTTAACCCCTAGGACTAACGTGACAGCTAGGCTCTTTTCACATATACATTTTTTTGTTCCTATTCAAGCCACCAAATGTCTTGTACAAAAAATTTACTGCACAACATTCTAATGGTTTACTTCGGCTATTATATACATAATTATAAGGCTCCACAGGCAGCATATAAACGTCACAATATCATCATACAACGGTGTAGAAATTCTAACTGTAGATTAATCTGATAATGCAATATAACTAAAGCAAAATACTTTAATATAATTCTACAATCAATTAGCGGGAGCTTAAAATATTTGAGCAAGATCAAGCAGAACACATATAACTAGAGAAGAATCAAAGCACATGAAACGCAGAAGAATACTCAGGGGAAAGCCTCAGCTAAAAACCCCACTATCTGTATTATCATTACAAATTGGAAATATCTCAGAATTACACAAAGGTATTCTCCTCTGTCCTTTTGATCACCTATTTCCTTGCGATGTTTCTCCTAGGTGATCCTACTGTTACCAAGTGGAACATTGATCACTCACACTGATCACACACCCTGTAAAATTGCGCAATCCTCAAGGAATGGATTCCTTCTGCATGCATGAGTTTTGTTTATAGGAAAACACATGCAACTGATAGTACATTGTCTATGTCTTTAATCTCAACTAGGTCTTTCTTAGAATAGACATGCATGAGTTACTAATGAGATAATCTTCAGTGATCTGGAGTACACTAGTTGGATGCATGCATGCATTAACTGACTAAACTCACAATTAGTTCCTAAAATAATTTGGAACTAATTTAACTGGACTTAACTCATTGAACTGAGCTAACTAATTACAACTCAATCTTATCTCCTTAATTAAGGGATAATCTCCTTAATTTAAGGGATAATTGTTGCATGACATCAGAAAGACTTCTAACTTGAATTTCTCCAAATAATTAACTCAAGATGAATTAATTAATTATTTTTCAAGCAGCTAGTGAGACTAAATTCGAATTTTAATTCACAATTTTAATTCAAGGACAAATTAAAAATGGAATATTCATGTTGCCACATTTCAACACTCCCTCTCAACAAGAAAGAGATTATCTGCCACCCCGATCCTATCTTTATGGAACTCGAATTTACACTTTGACAATTGCTTTGTCAAAATGTTAGCATCTTGCTCCTTTGTCGAAATATGCTGCAACAACATGATCCCCCTCACTACATAGTCTCTTAAATGATGATACCGAATGTCGATGTGCTTGGACCTATCATGAAACACTGGATTCTTAGAGGGTTTGATACAACTATGATTATCACAATAGATCACAGTTGGATCCATCCTTTGATCAAACAAACCAACTAGGATCTTCCACATCCAGATAGCCTCACATGTTGCCTAACTTACAGCCATGTATTCAACCTCTATCGATCTGAGTGCAACTGACCTTTGTTTCCTGCTGTACTAAGAAACTGCAGTTGACCCAAGGTTGAAAATTGATGGGTAGAGAATTTGGGGGTTAACTAAAATCCCTTTCCCTAAAAAAATTGATCCTAAGGCCTATGGGTTATGGCCCACTAAGCCTATCGGAAGCATTTCTTTAGGCCTTCAGCCTTTAATTGTGGACTTACATTAGACCCGAACCATATAACTTTATCGAGTTTTTTATGCTATCGGGAGCCTTATATATCGGCATTCAAGTCTTAACCCTTTGGGCAACACGTATTACAAAAATACACAGGAAACATATGAAAACCCTGCTCCGGAACACATACCGAACTTCAAATATCATAAGCCCGCATCTATAAAGATTATTGGGTCCACTCTTCCGACCTTTCCATAGTGCTATTGCGATCACTGAAACACCTGACTACCCTATTTCCAATCGGTTCATCAGCGATATTGCCATATCGCTCATCGGTGTATCGGCCATTGCTCCTCCTTTGTTCTTTGACCTCTCCAACATGCGATCTCTGATTCCATCTAAAATGTTGACCTGGACCCTCGATCTGATGGCGGTGATTCAAATTGCATATCGCTATCGCTATGTTGAAAGGTCGGTTCTGATATCATTATAAAGAGTTCCGCCGATGCAAATCTTCCACTTACTCCAATGGAATATGAGCTTAAAGTCAGTTCCTCTGCCACACCTATGTTCACACCACGACTCCAAATATAACAATATTTATTGGATCACCATCAATCCAACCATGTTCGATGGTCGATCAACACACTTACAAATAGGAAATGAAGACATTAACATACACACACACACACACACACACATATATATATGAAACACACACATGTGCACAGTTTCATGCTAAACACACATTTTCTTATTATTCATAGCATAGCTACAAATCTAAGGCATTTCAGCCTTAACACGGGTTCCCCTCTCGACTACATTTCAACACTCTGTTTACACCAATTCTATCTATATCACTCTATGTCCCCTATCTGTCTTATTACATATATTTATAGAACATGCAGGTTCATTAATCTCTGAGATACATTGGATCAGATCCTTCAACTGAAGGATCCAATCAATCTTCTAACAAAAGCCTAAAAGCTCGCTATATGCATACATATGTGGCAGATTACATTAATAACAAGTCTTCAAGAGACTTATCCATTCCATCAATTAAAATCTATTTTAAAACAGAAAAGTCCCTATTTTGTTCCCTGGTCCACGTGCTCCTCTTCGCTCCGCTTTGGATTTCTCCATTAATTAAGGGTGTTGGATTCTCCTGCATCAGACACCCGAGGCACAAAAATTTATGACCTCCTGGTCATATGCTCCTCCTTGACTTTAGCAATTCTACCCACTTCACTTCTTCAGTGGAACTTCTTTTATGCTCTTTGTGAGCTGCAACCAAACCTCTGTAGTAACAATCTTCCTTTGTTACACGATACCTCACCAAGCCCTCCTCACTCGGTCTTTTGGCATCCTTTTTGTTCTTTCCTTTGGAACCAATTGAGCACACCTTGCTTTAGGTTGCTGCAAATCTTCTCACCTTTTGTTGTCGTTCTCTATGTGACAGTAAGACCATAACTCTCCGTATTTTAACAATTGTACCTCCTTCTTCTCTTCTTGCACTCCTTCTTCCTTCTCTTAGGAAATTATTTAATCTTTCTTTGCACGCAGAATCTTCGTCTGCTCTGATACCACTTGATGGGTAGAGATTTTGGGGGTTAACCAAAATCCCTTTCCCTAAAAAAATTGATCCTGAGGCTTGTGGGTTATGGCCCACTAAGCCTATTGGAAGTGTTTCTTTAGGCCTTCAGCCTTTAACCCGTGGACTTACATTAGACCCAAACCATATAACTTTATCGGGATTTTTACGCTATCGGGAGCCTTACATATCAGCATTCAATCCTTAACCCTTTAGGCAACACGTGTTACAAAATACACAAGAAACATATGAAAACCCTGCTCTGAAACACATACCGGACTTCAAATATCATAATCCTGCATCTATAAAGATTATTGGGTCCGCTCTTCCGACCTTTCCATAGCACTATTCCAATTGCCGAAACACTCGACTACCCGATTGTCGATCGGTTCATCAATGATATCGCCATATCACTCACCAGTGTATCGGCCATCGCTCCTCCTTTGTTCTTTGACCTCTCCGACATACAATCGTCAATTCCATCTAAACCGTTGACCTGGACCCTCGATCCAATGGTGGCGATTCAAATCGCATATCGCTATCGCTATGTTGAAGGTCGGTTTCGCTATCATTATAAAGAGTTCTGCCGATGCAAATCTTCCACTTACTCCGATGGAATCTACGCTTTAAAGCCAGTTCCTCTACCACACCTGCATTCACACCACAAATCCATCTATAACAATATTTATTGGATTTCCATCAATCCAACCATGTTCGATGATCGATCAACACACTTACAAATAGGAAATGAAGACATTAATGCATATATATATCTATATATATA
>APFE031505912.1:5191-17342 GCA_000404065.3 Pinus taeda
GATCCTCACAGCCACAGACTACTTCACCAAATGGATTGAGGCCATCCCTTGTAGACAGGCAAATGATTCAGTAATCATTCAGTTTTTGGAGAACAACATATTGTCTAGATTTGGTTGTCCCAACAAGATAATAACAGACAACGCTGCTGCTTACAGATCCAAGAAAATGGTGAATTTCTGCCACAAATTTCATATTACTTTGGGTCATTCCACCGCATACTACCCTCAAGGAAATGGCCTAGCTGAATCATCAAATAAAAGCTTGATAAACATCATCAAGAAGGTTTTGGAAGAAAATAAGAAGAATTGGCATAAGAAACTTGTCAATGCCTTATGGGCAGATAGATTAACAACCAAGAGATCCATTGGTGTCAGCCCATATGAGTTAGTCTACGGATTAGAAGCCAAATTTCCTTCATCACTAGGGGTTCCGGTTATGAAACTGCTTCAAGAAAGTCAATCTGAGCCAAATGACATGCAAAGAAGGGTTAATCAGATAATATGTTTGCAACAAACTAGGGACCAAGTTTACAGCAGAGTACAAGTTCTCCAAGAAAAGTTAAAGAAAGCTTTTGATAGCAAGACTAAAGCTGAAGATTTCAGCGTAGGTGACAAAGTCCTCAAGTGGGACTCAAGAAGGGAAGATAAAAGGAAACATGGAAAATTTGATTCTCTTTGGAGAGGACCATTTATTATCCAAGCAGTCCAAGGAAACAACACCTACTTCCTAAAAAATCTGGATGAAACTGACTTAAATGAAGGTCCTGTCAATGGCAGGATGCTGAAACACTATTTTGACTACTTTCCATACATCTAGCAGGGTCTTTACTCATGTACATAATCAGTTGTATATATTTTCTTTCAGCATACTAATAGTTCAGTTCAAAAGATTGCTGTAAATAAGCAGAAAGGAGGCTTTATATTCTAGAGATTCCACATAGGTGATAACCTCCAGTTTTGAAGTACAAAGAGAAAGTTTTCAAGTTTTGATAGGAGCAATCAAGGGCCAAGGCATTCTGACCTGCTGTTCTTGGTCTTTCAAAGAAAAACCATCCCCAAGTGGAGCCACTGTTAGCTACCTATACCAATAGGTTTCATCTTTCATGATTGGCTAGGGAAGTGCTAATATGATCTACTTTAGTGATGCAAAGATCTCATATTCTTATGGAAGAAATATACTTGCATTTGTTGATGGTGCCCTACTTCTGGATGGGTGATCCAACAACCTAAGCTGGGTCATGCCATGTTTCAATTTTTTGTTGTAGATTAGAGAAAGAAACCTGTCCAAACAGTTCAATATTGGCAGGTAAAGTAGATAGGTAGAGGAAAAAGGTTCCCAACTGCTTAATCTGGGGCCTTGGAAGCAATAAGGGTAGCTTTAGATAGAAAATCAAAAGAAAGCCAAAGGAAAAGAAAAAGGCACAAAAGGGTTTGCAAATCTAAGTGAAACCTCCTTGGAGTAACAAAAAATGCTAGGCAATAGAATGGGTAGGTAGATGGGGTTGCAGAAAGCATGGTTGGTGACATTTCACTGACCTAAAGGAAAGGCAAAAACAGGATGCCAATGCAGATGTTCTATTCACAGCAATGTTACAACAACTTAATGAAGCATGTCTAACTTCCAGTTTTCCCCATCTCCTTCATGACTAACATTCCTATGCCACCCAACTTCACAAAGAAGATCCAAGTATTTTGTTGGCTCTAGTTTCTTTAATAACTACATTCCTTGTGCAAAATTCTTTTCATTTTGATCTACTTCCTAAAAGACTAAGTCAATTTCATACAAACTCAGTATCCCCCCCCCATCCACCCCTCATTCATATTAACTACTAACTTATTACTATCTAACTCCCTATACCCCCTATTCCCCTATTACTATGTAAAAATTGCAAAAAACCCAAAGAAAAATCTAAGTATCCCCGCCCCCGAGCAATATAGCTCTAGGTGTGATTTTGAGGGTCTTCATGCGCTAAAAAAAATTTGAGCGCGACCCACAGAGCGCCAAAAAATTAATGCTAGGGATTAATCCGAGGTTTGCTTGGGTTAATAGCCTTAAACCCGCTTTGATTATAAACCTTTGTAAAACCCATTTAACCCGCAAATGCTGAAAACAACCTGGAAAACCCACTTTTCCAAAGTTTCCGCCAAGCGCGATTTTCGAAAGAAAATAATATTTTATTCTCCCCACTGTCGAATATTGCCCGCGCACCTTATCGCTCCGTTAACCGTCGGATCTGGACCCTCCCATCCGACGGCCCACATCGCATCAGACGGGCATCGGCGTCCAAAGGATACCTTCCGAGAAACTGTCCAAGGGTGACGCCAAGCCTCTGCCACACGTCAACCCCTAGACTCTCTCGGAGCGCCCTCTGACAAAACTGCGACCGTATAGAGGGCGCTCCGAGAAAACCCGCTTACCACTTTGTTAAACCGCCTGCCCACGCAAGCCCCACGACCCGCCCACGTCACGTCTGCTTGGTGCCCTGTCAGCGTCCCCAACCGCCCGAGCTCCTACGTGGACGCCACCTGTGCAATCCCCGTGGACCACTCACAGACTGCCACATCACCCGATGACGTCATGATGATGTCACCTGACCCTGACCCCACCTGATGACGTCATGCTGACGTCATCCAAAAAGCGCGTCAATGATCCAAAAGTCCATATTTAGCCATTTTTTCGCGTTTTTCTCATTTTCTCACTGAAAGAACCATTTCTCTCCTCTGCATGAGAATTACGTCCACTGCTGCCAACCTGCTGAAATCGTCCTGAAGAGCGCTGCCTCCTAAAACCCACCTGCACCTGTCACCATTACCAAAAATTCGCCAGGTATTTACCTAGTGCATCCTTTCAGAGCTAAGTTACGTCCATGTTTCTCCAAAACTGAACTCACAAGAGTAAAACGAACTGTTTTTACCATTAAATTCCCGAATAAACTAGCATTCCCCACAATTGCAGGGCCTAATTTCACCTGCTGAACCCACATATATCTACCCTTCCCCAAATTCCCATTTTTTTCATGCATTCGTGGACTGTAAACCTAAAACAGCATAATTCACCAGGAATACTGAGCTGCCTACTCCTGGAAACTATCAAAATTACTCTTGTTAAGAATTTTGCACCATTACCACACCTCATTACCCCGTTTTCCTCTGCAAATTAACCCTCTGTGGTCTCCTGCCCGCTAAAACCAATTTAGCACCAAGTCATAACCACTGCTTAGCCATGGAGACACCAATAGTCCTAAATATTCAACCTCTGAATGCCCACACAGAGCGCTGGAGTGGAAAGCCCTAGGTGATAAAGATTACCAGATGTTGGACTCCATGCCCATGACAGCCAAGTTTAATATTCACCTGATGAATGAAATGAAGACCCAACATCTCAGTGGGACTGACACCTTGGGAATTTGGGATTCCCACATGCTCATCTACAACCTCCCTCAAGTTAATGTGCTACCAGACTTGATAAAACAATGCATGTCAAGTTATGATCCCGGCCAAAGAGCTGTCCTCAGCCCCTCAGGCTCAGTACTATTCCATATCACCCCTGAGGCTATCAATGAAATGCTGCACTTTCATACTACAGAGCCCCTTACTCCTCTCTCCCTCCAGGACCTGATAACAAAAGGGGGTAACTTGTCCAGGGATCAGATTTCCAGGGTTAACCAGTGGTTTATTCAGCCTGAGTATCAATCTATGACTGCTTCCCTTCCCATACCATATCCATATCCCAATGAGCTGGGAAAAATGATGGTAGATTTGATCAGTTACATCCTGGGTTATGGGACATATGAGGATGTGGATGAAACCATCATAGCAATGCTGTCCATTTTCTCCCCATGGATGCCTCCTGCTGTACATTATGACTTTGCCACTTTCATTGCCAATAAGATTCATGAGCAATTTATGAATCTAGAGAGGGAGAAGGTGTTTAAATACACCAGGTACATATATCATTTATTCTTATTCTATCAGCATGATGCCTTCCCTGTCCCTCTGAAGAAGCTAGATAACCAGGGACGCCCAAGGTCGGTTGTGTTTTGGACTTCAGTTTTCCATCTTCTGCCTTATTCACCATACACCTACTGTGAATTTATTGATCTATTCATTCATCCAGCTATGACCTTGTTGTTGGGTGCCCCTCCCCCAAGATTGATAGAAGAAATGCAGAGAATCCTTCAACTCTCTAAGGCATACACCATTGGTGATTGGTACTTCTACCAACACCATACAGTAATCAGAGTATATGGTTGTGAGCTAAATCCCTATAGGCTGCCAAAATATGTCCCTATGAGGCTCTTTGTCCTAGAGTACTTCAGGCAGTTTGGAAATGTAGACTTTGTCCATTTCCAAGTTAAAAACAAGAAGGTGCAGCTAAAAGTAAGAAATCAGCTGGGTCCCTTCTTGTACAATAAGAAGGAGGAAGGATGGAAGGAAGCTGATAGGATCCTAGAGACCCTCGGACTTCAGACCAGCTTCAAGTGGATTCCTTATGACCCCAATCACTTCATTTCCCTTAGAAGAATAAAGTACAAATTGGGTGGCTATGTCCACGTGAAAATTCCTCATGTTGAGAAATATGCCAATGCCCTAAGCTGGGAAGAGGGCACCTTAGAAGAGCCAATTAGCAAAGAAGAAATGCTAAGAAGAGAAACTAGCAATATTGAGAAAGAGGTTGATTTGGAACATTGTGGGCAGGTTTCTTCCTCCCGTCAGAGGCAAATTGGAGTAGCTGCCTCATCTTCTACAACCCAACAACAAGTAGCCGGAATTTCCCAACAAGAAACAAATAAAGGCAAGGGCAAGCAGGTGGAGCAGCAACAATCACCTCCCAGAACACAGCAACAAACAGAGCAGCAAATAGAGAAGGAGGTTGAACAACAACTTGAACAACAACAAGAACAACAACAAGAACAGCAACAAGAACAGCAACAAGAGCCTCAAAAAGAGGGGCAGCCTATGCAGCAAGAACAAATGGCTGAGGCCCCAGCACCTACTGAGCAACAGGCTCAACAGGATATGCCTTCTAGGCAAGAGAAGATGGTGGAGACCTCAGTGCTCCAAACTCCACAAAAGGTGGAAAAGCGAAAGAAGAGGGACAGAGAGCAGGAAACTCCCCTTACAACATCCACAAATCAAGGGGAGAAAAGGTAGAGATTAAATCCCCTCTCTGAAGAAGAAATGATTATGGGGCAATCGGCGATAATGGGCCCACCAAGCATGGAAGTATCTGCTAGTTCCTTTCAGCAGGAACAAGAGAGAAATCCTGGAGGAGAGGCCAGCTCCTCAAGCCATCAAAGAAAAGCAGAGCTGAGCATCAAGCAACAGTTCACTGATATCAAGAGAAGAAATGAGCCACTCAGGCTCCAAATTTACAATCAGTTGCTAAAGATGGCCCCCACAAATTAGCAGAGGCTCATGGCAGCCTATGACATTTCAGAAGGAAAAATGACCATGAGTCATTTCAGGCCCACCACGGTGCAGCCACAGTCAGCTGCAGATTACATAAGAACCAACCTGGAGGTTCTTGCAAAAGGCATTCACCCTATGGACCAAATAGAACTCCATAAGCAAATGGGTGAAATGGTCTATGCAACGTTGGCAGACAAGACAATGTTGGCAAAAAGGCTGGAGAACAACCTAAATAATACAGCTGCCCAACTAGAGTTGGAGAAAGCATCCTCCTTGGCCAAATACAACAGGATTAAGTCTTTGGAAGACATAATTATAGAGCTGGGGCATGACCCCAAGGATGCCAAAGCCATACAATCACTATTGAAGATAAGGGATGCAGACCTGGCAGCCCTAAGAAAGAAAGTAAAGCTCCCAGCAAACATGCATCCCCAAACAGATGAGGCTGCTCAGCAGAAGCAAGAACAATAAATAGCTACATTACTGGTAGCACTGCACAAACAACTTTTGCAGACAGAAGGGAGGCTGGAAGACACTGAGGCTGCACTACAGGCAACCCTACAGCAGAAAGAGGGAGGTCAGACTTCTCAGCCCCCCCCACAGGTTATTAACCTTGAGGAGCCTCCAAAGACCACTCCTCCTCACACAGAAGTAGCAGTAGCACCGTCCACAGCAGCAGCACCACCATCAACATCAACAGCAGCAGCCTCTACAGAGCAGGCTCCAAGCTTGGACATGCAGAAATTGTTAAATGAGGTCCAGGCCCTAGAGGCCTAGATGACAGAACTAAATGGAGCCAAGGATGAGTTGGCCAAATTAAATGAAAAATATGATAAATCAAAGTAGAATGTGGCTGAGAAAGGGAGAGAAATAAAAGCTCTCAAGGAAAGAATAAAAGAACTAGAGAAGGAGCTCACCCTTGACAAAGTGGTGGGTGAGATCAGAAGAGTTTTGTGGACCCACATTGGCCAATCAATAACTGACCAATGGCAATACATTGAGACCATTCATGAGCAAATGGATCCCATAGGCAAAGCGCAGAAGGAAGTGCATAGAGCAAGGGCATCTCTAGGCAGTATGCCTGAGGTAGCCAACAGATTGATCAATGTGCTCAATAGCCGGACAGGCCCTCAGCTGGCAGCAATTGGGATCACTAGCAGGACGGAGACTATCCAGCTAGTCAAGAGGGTCCTCACACTGAAAATCCTGGTACAGACATTGGACAGGAGGAGCCAAGATATGCAAACAGAGGTAAACAATTTCATGGACAAATTTTCTGCATTACAGGGCAGAGGTCTCCCCAGCTTACTCAACAGTGCAGGAAAACTTCTATCACATGAAGTTTATATGCTAAAAGGGTGAATACATTTGCCACAAATCAGATCAGCCAAGGATCAAGCAGCACACAGGAAACAGGGCCAACATCTGGGCAAAGTCTCTATGACAGAATAGAGAATCTGTTTTTTATTATGAATGAGATTAAGCATCTTTTTGAAACGCCTCCGAATTTCTACAAATACACAGAGGAAGATGAGATCATGGATGCAATTTTGAGGCATCAATTGCCTATGCAGGATTGGTGGGCCTACATGATACAATTATTATTATAAACAAGAGGCTTCATCTGAATTTTTTCATCAAAATATATAAGTCATCACCTTCAGAAAGTGTGATACACATACTACGACAGAAAGATGGAATGAGCCACCTCAGCATGAAGATTCAGCCACCAAAAGCAGCAACGACAGCTACAGGTAGCAGGGCCGAGAAAACCTTCAGCATGATAGTGCATAAAGACATATCAGACAGCATTAAAGCAAAACGCTAAACCGACTTAGCCTCCTCCAAAGGTCAAAAAGAGGCCTGACAGCATTGAAGACCATTTATTTTACATTTATAGTAGCAATAACTTTCTTATCTGATATTTGTAAAGTTGGTGAGCACAGTTAATGTATCAAATGACTCAGTAGTAAGATATTTTGCAAAACCTATTGTATACATTCCCCCTCGCATACACTTCGAAGGGGTTGGTGATTATTGTTTTCAGTTGTTTCTCTTATGAAGAACTGAGAACTTGGCTGTAACTTTCAGAAGGATGTGATTAATAAAGCTTGGAGTTTACAGGAACTGAGTCTTACTGGTGCTTGTTGTGATTGGATCCATTGAATGCTACAGGATTCTAGTGCTATGATTTGATATAATAAGTGTTTCTCTATCTCTATTAATTTTTCTGTTATCTTTTTTAACTCATTCCTCTCACATGTTGTTCTGAATCTAGGAAAGAAAGAAAAAGAATAGCTCAGGATTTGTCCATGGAGACACCCTGATCTCAATCTAATTTCACTATAAATGTTTTCATAACTTTCAACTGTTTAAATTGGAATTCTTGATTGCTCCAATAAGCTCTGAATACCTCACAGTCACTATTTGGTAATTCATTTATGCTACTAAGTAGGGATTGTCGTTCAAATTTATGTCACACTGTTGGTACCTCCATATCTCATTGTTTCACTCACTAAATTGGAAATTATATTAACGATAGCCATCTAGCCTTGCAGTAAAACTTTCTACATCACAGGCACCAGAACTATCTCATCTTTCTGACTCCATATGCCCAATGGATTAGCATCTTCTGAACTCTTCATGCCCTTCTTACAACAAAAATTCATCAACCAAAGTCTCAAACAGGAAACTGAAACTTTAAACTAGCCTAAAATACTCACAAAGCATAGCTGAAACTTAAAGAGAGATCCCTCTCTGATTATAGATAGGCTAGGATCTATAATCCAAAGGTTGGTTAGTGGTTACCCCGGCCGTATTCCCTTGGGAGTCATAGGGAACAACCTGGGTGTTAACAAACCCCACGCTTCATAAATAAATTTTTACATTTTTCTATCTTCTTTTGATCAATATATAGGAATTACATGAAGACATGATTCAAATGCCAATTATGAAGACCATAACTAGTTACATTCTTCAACACTCCCTCATAACTAGTGAGGTATTCATAATTGTGCAACCTATATAAGGAGAATACTCCCTTTGAAAATTTCTCATAAGAGGAGTTGGATTGATAATATATCTATAAGCATCAACATTATGATCAACCAACATTGTCTTTGAGGCCTAAATAGACAAGCTCTACTTCATTCAAGAGAATTATGATGGACGACTTTACATGTGATACTGCACTACCTATACAAGGTACATACCCCATCCATATGTTCAGAAGGAATGTCCTTTTAGGACAATTATTATCTTGGATTCTTGACCCTAAATCCTCAAAGAATATCGGTCCTCTCCGCTCACTCTTATCTTGGATACATGTCACATATTCAAAGAGTGTTGGCTTCTTTCCTTTCTTGGATGTTCTATCCTCAAGGAAACCACAAATGCTTATCCAATCCTCTACCATTCTCTCTCCAAGGCCTTCACTTAGGCTTATGGCTATTAGTCCTAATAAAGTGCTTGACACATGAAGCAAAGAAGTACATGTTATATCCAACATCACTCCCTCTCAACCAGAGAGGATATCCCTATTTCTAACTTGAGAATAGATCCTTACTTCTATACAAGAGATTTCTTCACTCCCTCTTAAATCTATAGGAAATTCCCGACTTCCTTTCTCATTGAGAAGTCATATCCACAGGCTTTCTAGCTTGTCTTCATAAGAGTATCAACTGTCAATTCTTCATAGTTGTCTAGCTCCCTCTTTTCTTCACATCTCATCGTATCGAGCATGATTTCTTTCGAGGTGTCACAGAGGCACATTCTTCAATATTATGGTAGGTTCCAGGTCATCCATCTTGCACATCACTTTCGTGTTGTCTTTAATGAAGGAATTCTATTAAGCCTTCCCAAATATTTAAGCTGATCATAACTTCCTTGGGAAAGTGAACTTCCTTCTTATAGTACAGACTTTGACCTTCAGGTTATCTTCTCACACTTATACCTTCCAATCTCAACATCAGTACATATTTTCTTCATAGTTTCCAAGTACCACATGTTGATCTTTCCCTCAACATTTTTCATACAATCAAACTTTCCTCAACTATCATTATGTACATTTGCAACATCCTTCTAAGTAGAAAAACAATATGTTAACGAGATAACCAACAATAATTATAACATTAGACTTACCTCATCATGACTAAATTCTCCTCATCAACATCTTAAAGGTCCATCACCACATGAATATTCCTTCATGCATCAGGGTGCCTAAGCATCAAACTTGATTACCAAGTTGCTTTCGGAGATTGTACTTAATGTTGATTATTAGTAAATATATTATAGTGAAAAATTCTTAACATTCTTAACATTCTATCCATTCTAGAGTAAGTCAAATTCATCTATGTAGATATAATCAAATGAAAGATTCACTATGTATGTGACTAACCTTTCTTCTAGGATTATATGAAGCCTCCCCAATGGTTACTTTTAATCATGCATTCCTAATTTTTCACACAATCATCTAGGTATATATATTTCACAATGAGCCTTCAACTTGACCAATTGCATTCCTTCATCCTTTTCATATACTAGTCTTGTCATAATGCTTCTTTCAAGATCCTTCCAAGATGATGACTCTTACAGGATCATGATGATCCACCTTAGCAAAATGACTTCCTCTAACATAATGTTAGACAATGTATGGATGAAAACTTATGTAGAATGGTCCCAAAGCTTTTCATTCTTTAAATGACTAGATGATTCCAAGCAATTCAAACAGGTAGACTTTAAATATGCTACTATCACATGCTTCTACCTATGAGGTCATACTAGATCAATATGCATGCTACTCCTTTAGTCATTAGTTCCTCCATCATGCTTATTATTAACAAGCACAAGGAATACTTTAATAGCCCATCCTTCTCTTTTTGCTTCCTTCATTATGTACGTACAACATTCACCAACAAGTATGAACAAGAAACATAGAAATACAAGAGCATGATAATGACATAGGGTTTCATAATTTTCATAGAGGGTATTCTTCGAGGATTCTTAGACACAAACCCTAAATTCTTTTGATATTTCTCATAGAAATATCATCCCTAGGATTTTGATGTTATATCCTAGATTTCAATTCCACCCTCGCTCAAGGTTACCATACACCCTAGATTATCCACAAACCCTAAAAGTCAAGAGTTATGGTTTCTATGAGGGAAAAATCAGAATAGGATTAGGGTTTCCACATAATTAGGGTTTTTCTAATCCAAGCACCATCTAGGGTTTAAAATCCCTAGATACCAAAAAACTTCAATAAGATGAAGCATATAAACCCTAGAATTAAATATGCATCAAAACCCTAATACATTTTATGCAGACCCTTTACAAACACTATACTTAGAAATATACTTACCTCAAGGACTACATACCTTTGTCTTCCATGATCACTGGAGGTTGTTTCAAAGCCTTCTTCTTGATCTCACTGTCCAAGGCATTCTTACTACCACGATCTTCCCATCAACACCACCTTTAAGGGAAATGCTAGAACTCCCTCATAACATATTGCTTCAAGCAATACTTGAAAAGATCCTTGCTATGTAATAAGTACTTATGAAGATCAGCCCTCACAATAGGGCTTCTCATATTCACAATAAAGTCTTGAAGCTAGACTTAAAATGATTTTCCAATTTGTGGTTTTATCTTGTATTCAAAGAATCTTATTCATTGTCTGGAGGGATGCTTCTAGAATACTGAATATTTTTCATTGAAACTTCTATTTAGGGATTCTCCTATTTATTGTATATGCTTTTAGAATAAGCCTATAAGGCCTTCAACACAAGTTGGCCTAGTTTCTTCTACTAGGTGCTTCCTGGATAAAACGACTATTTCTACCCTAATGAAATTCGATTTGTCCTCTCAAAATGGTGATTACAGATATTAAACTTTCTTTGCAAGTTCTTCATCCTTCCTTACAAGACCGTTGGCCTAAATTAGGCCTCTTACTCGCCTTTCATACCTCTGAAAAATGATGATAAGGATGTCTAGGGTGAACCTTTTCAACATTTTCAAGGCCCTTGGTCTCATGTACAAGACTACTTCACTACTAAAGTCTCGACCTATATTTATCAAGTGAACAAAGCCTTATGGCCTTGAATGGACTTCCTATATGCCAAAAAACACCTCCATTTTCTTTTGTTCCCATACGTTACAACCTAGGCTATTTTCCAATCTTGAGTTGGGCTTCTCAGTATCCCTTCTAGACATTGTATAGGGATTGACCTTTTTGCAATCAATCCATAGAGCTAGGCATTTAGAACAGAGAGAAAATACTACTTGAAATCATGCACCAACAATTCAGATTTGATCTTCACCTATTCGTCCATGCTCCTAATATCTTCTACCCTCAATATAGTCACAAAAAGAGACACAATATACCTTTTGAACATTGATATTCTAGCTTCCTATTCCTTGACCTTAGCTCTAATACCATGTTGTAAAATTGATTAGAGAAACATTTTAATTTATATTTTTCTTACGAAATTAAGTTATTCTTCTCATTATTTATGCTTATTTTCTCATCATCAAATAAATTCCAAAAAGAATAAAGATCACATGAACACAAGATATAGGCTCCAAGTTAGGAAAAAACCCCTCAAAGGGGAAAAACGTGCAAGCACTTCTCTTCTAATAGAATCAATTCAAAGGATACTTCCAAGACCAAAGATAAAACTAAAGTTGCCATCAAGACCAAGTCCACCAACCAATACCACAAGGAGAGTGAGACAAAAATATT
>APFE031505912.1:31867-58197 GCA_000404065.3 Pinus taeda
ACGTCGCATTGCAACAAAGATTGTGTCAATATGAAAATCAACCATGGTAAACCATTGGTCAATCATGTTTATTTTAGGGTTTATAATATTTATCTTAGGGTTTACATACCTTGGGTTTATAATATTAATCCCTTGGGTCTTTAGTATTAATCCCCTAGGTTTATAATATTGATCCCTTGGGTTTATTAATATAAGGGTTCATATTCCTAGGGTGTAATATTATTCATAGAGTTTATAATATTAATCATTGGGTTTAATATAAATCCCTTGGGTTTATAATCATGGTTAAACATGGTCCAATGTCACATTCTAACAAAGATTGTCTGAATATGAAAATCAGCCATGGTCAAATATGCTCCAATGTGGTCTATTAAAATTAAATTAATACCCTAGTGTTTATAATATTAATCTCTTGGGTTTTTAATCCCTAGGGTTTATAATATTAGTCCCTTGGGTTTACTAATCTGTTAGGTTCATGATAACATTAGGATTTCATGTTGAGACATTTGAATGGTGAAGAAATCTATCCAACGTTGCAATATGGCAAACATTGTCACAATGAAGAAAACAAAGTTCCTTCTAAAAATTAATTACTCCAGAAGACTAGGAATATCAAGATATCCATGAGGATACAAATATAATATGAAATATTAATAAGAATAAGAATGAGAATGAATGAATTACAATTGAGAACAAGAGGCTTGCTTATATATCAAGCAAGTGTCTCTTCATGAAGAGTCATGTCTCATTTAGACATGCCTCTTCAACCTAATTACTAGTTAACTAATCATTATTACAATTTATCTTTATTATTTATATTTATATTATTTATATATATTTTATTTGTTACATTGCCTCCTTCCTCAAAGAGCTTTTTCCTCAAATCTTGTCGTTGAAAAAAGGTTTGATCTCTTTTTTGGCTTTGAACGTCTTTCTCTCTTGGAATAGTCATCCTCATTGATACAAGTTGATATGATATTCTTAGTGACAAACAAAATTGTCGCACTGAGAAGGGATCAGACCATCCCAAATTAATCTTCTGTATAGTACTCTGATCATTGGAATTTTGTAACAACTTGTTAGCATAAGACGAGATTGATTTTACGTCATTATTCTCTGAAAAATTAATTTGTTGTCTACGGTTTGAATGGTCCTGATACACAGCTTGGTTGATTTGTCTATTCTCATGATTCGGATGCCGATATAAAGTTTTTAGATTTTATTTTGGCGAAGATGTTGTTGAATTGGTTATGGAACATTCACTTGGGATGTCCATTGTCTGAACTGCAACATCTACGTGTGTCGTTTCTTCAACTGACTTGTCTTCTTGAGTTTTCATATTTACTGGATCGATATTCGTTCCCTTATTTTCAACTTGAACTATTGTGATTGGAGATTTCGATACTTCTTCTTGAGTGACTTGTTCCAACTTATCTTTTAATGCTTTCTTTTCCTCCTTAAGTTTCTTAGTTTGATTGAGCAGACTTTGATTATGGTTTCTCAGACGTAAAAGTTCTTTGGTTTTTGATTCATCAACCTTATTTTCAGTGTTTTGAATTTTAAATTTTTCATCTTTTAGATCTCTAATTTGTTCTAACAAATTTTTATTAAGGTTATTTAAACGTAAATTTTCCTCTTCTTGTTATGATAAATGTTGCTTAAGTTCTTTCTTTGAGACTTTAGTTTTCTTCACTTGTGTCAGTAATTTTTCGACATGGTCCTTGAGACGAGAAATTTCTTCGTCCTTTTCCATTATTTCTTTGTAATGTATATCCACAAGATTTTTATGTTCACGTTCTAACACTTCCTTGCTTTGTTGAATTTTGGCTATTTTGTCATTCTCTTGATCTTTTAGCTGCACTTTCTCGGTACACTAGATAACATCATTCTGTGGAAGCGATGATGGATGTAGAGAATGGAAGAAGGAATCCATTCTCTCTCTCTCCTCACCGTGTCGCTCAATTATTGTAATTAATTGTTCTATATCTCTTGTGATTGATTGTTTTTGTTCCTTACTCAGGGATTCCATATTTTTTCTTTTTCTTCACTTCTTTTAACTTTGTATGGAATTTATTTATTTATTTAACTTCTTTTATCTCCCTTTATATATATATATATATATATATATATATATATTATATATATATATATAATATATAAATATATATATAATAATTCAATATTCTCCCTTAATGTGGATGTAACTTGAATACCCTTTTATTAAAAAAAACACTCCTTTATATTGTTGCCCTCTATATATGTATGTATTTCTTTATATTAAGACCCCTTTTCAAAATAACTTTATAATCTTAAAATAATAATAGTTTCACTTCTTCTTTTTTAATAATAAATTGGTCCCTTTTTTATATACTTAATTACTTCCTTGATGACTTTTTAATGTCACCCCACTTAGTAAATATAAAGGTCAAGTCTTTTCATATGACAAAGGTCATGTCTTTTCATATGACACGGTCACAATGTTCACAATACTTTTTAAGTAAAAAGTAATATTTACCTTTCATGTAAGAGCTTTTGTATCCCTGTCTTTTTCTTTAACTTTTAAAATACCATGGACTATTACCATTGGTTGTTTTTAAAACCTCCTGTAAAAAGTAATATTTACCTTTCATGTAAGAGTTTTTGTATCCCTGTTTTTTCTTTAACTTTTAAAATACCATGGGCTATTACCATGGGCTGTTTTTAAAACCACGAGCTTCTCCACGTAAAAAGTTTTAAATATACTTGGTATGAGATTTTGTATCCATTTTGTTTTTTCTTTTACCTTTTTCTTCTTTTTTTTATTTTATTTACTTGTATATATATACTATATATAAATATATATATATATATATATATATATATTATATATATATATATATATATATATATGGATGGAGAGGGCGCGCGTATGCGAGTTTAGGTTTTTTGCAGGTCCTTTCGCCGCCGCCTCCACTGCCCTGTTCGATGATGCAGGTCCTTTTGATGCTGCCGTCGTCTCTACAGGTTGGCTCATCGTTGCAGTTTCAACCGCTGTCGTTGCCCCTAATGCTCTGGTCGTTACTGGAAACTGTTGCTGCCTTTTTGCGGGATCTTCATCGCTCGGTGCCCTTTTGAGCTGGCCCAGAACCATTTCCAGAAATGTTCCTTTGGTAACGAAACAAAACTATCAGGTTTTTGAGGTTTTTTCCCCCCCTTTGGCACATTTCGTGTTTCCTCGGGGTTTTTTCTTGACTCCCTTTTGCATAGGACGGGGTCTTTATGTGTCAAAACTTCTGATCCTATCTCTGTCTCTAGATGTTCCGCGCTCATACGCGGTTGTTTCTCCCTGGAGAAGATGCTTTGTATTCGTCAATGGGAAACAGAGCAGATCCTTTTTTCTTCGGGCCCTTCCTGACTTCCTGAGGTTGCTCGATTCAGATCCGGTTTTCCTTGTCCACAAAGACAGCAGAACTGAGCCGGATCCAAAAGTTAATGGTTTTCATAGAGTATTGGGATCAGGAGGAAATAAATCAAAGCTATCTCACAGGGACCCAGAACAGGATCGAACCCAAATTTTCATAAAAACGTTGTTCGGAAAAACTATATGCAGGCAAATCTGGACTGGAATCCTGATAAAAAAATTAAAGGAACAAATACAAGCAGATTCAGGCATTCCTACAAATCTGCTATGTTTGGTTCATGCAGGTAAAATCCTACAGGAAAATTTTTCTCTACAGCACTATGGCATCGGTCGAGATTCAACCATCATTTTAAGCACAAGGCTGAGAGGAGGAAGCTCGGCTGCAGGCCCAAAAGGCTTTCAGGGCTCTTCATCAAAATCTACAGGATCATATCGTGATGCAGCCAAAGGGAAAGCTCCTTCAAAGGGAAAAGAACCTGCACCGTTCAATATCCCGCCAGGGCAGTATATCGTGGATCAAACACCAGAAATCCCCTCCATCTCACTGGATATTCCAGAGGTAAAGTGCATTTTTTCAGATCTGGAAAATAAAGCTGTTATTTGCAGGTTTAACGGTTTCTGGCCAAAAACCGAGGCTCTTTACCAATGGATTCACACAGTCTGGACAAAAGACTGCCAGATCCACCTCTGCTCAAAAGGCTTCTTCATAGTAACATTTCATGAAGACGAAGAAAGGGATAAAATCCTTCATGAAGGTCCTTGGTTTTGGGGCAGTGCCGGTTTATTTGTCACACCATGGTTTCCAGAATTTGACGCCAACACTATGGTGGTTTCAAGGATGCCAGTTTGGGTAAGGTTGCATAACTTACCTTTACACTTTTGGCACTTCAAGACCTTATCAGCCATAGGGAATTCCCTTGGAAGAATGCTAAAGATTGATACAGACAGACACTTAAAAGGAATTTTCACTTTTGCTAGGATATGCGTCGAGGTAGATCTTAGCCAAGGACTACCTGAAAGAATTTTCCTGACCTTCAACAATATTCAATGGAAACAATCTTTGGACTATGAGAACACAGCATTCAGGTGCAGGGGATGTCAACAAACAGGTCATCTGCTCAAAGCATGTCCCGGCAAGAGCAAGCCACAACAAAGGAAGCCTAGAGGATGGCAGAATTTGGATGAAGTCTTAAAGAGGCGAACAGCACGAAAAAAAGCCCCTTCGGTATCCGAAGAGGAAGAGACAGAGGCAAAAGAGGATGATACCACCATAGAGGAAGCTGAATTAGAAAATCAAAAGGAAAATTCAGAAGACAACAAGGATCCACAGTCACATATAGTAGAGACTCAGCAAGACAAAGCAGAGACGACAAGCGCGGATCAAAGCATGGGGGGTAACAAACGTCAACACCAATCAGACACATCAGACTCAGACAAAGAATCAGGGAAGCTACAAGAAACAACTCAGTTAGTCATTGTTCCGACTGAGCCCACTCTGGGTGAGTGGTGTAAGGTCGAAAAGAAAAAAGGGCGAAAATCTTGATGCATGAGTTTTTCATGCTCTTGTTGGGGCCTTTTTTTTCCTCTGTTTCTTTCTCTTCTTTTCTCTTTTTCTTTGCTCACGTTAGTTTTTCTAACACTGCTTTTGGGTGCGTCAGCACTTTGTGCCCTTATGGCTGATCAGTATGCTTCTCTGCATATGCTGTTGTAACTTTTCATTATTTTTTTAATAAAAATTATGATTTTTTCTCCGAAAATATATATTATATATATTATATATAATATAATATATTATATAATATAATATATATATATATATATAATATATATTATATTATATATATAAATATATGTGGTTAATTTTAATTTTAATTTTTTTTAATGGCCGAAGGCCTAGAAAAACGGAGAAAAGGAGAAACTCCCAAATTCTGAGCAAAATGCTTCACTTGTACGACAACACGGTGTTGGAAATAATACTGAGAGGGGGGGTAAATCATTATTATCAGGATAATTATTCCTTTTCAAAAACAACTGATATACGCTACTTCAGTTTAATGAACCTGCGTATATACACGATTATGTAGAATAAAACCCACGTATACAAAACAAGCTTTTACTTTACTTAATCTTTCTGATGATGATTGTTTAATCTGTGATGCAAAATCAAATAACAGTAACTAGAGACATTAAAGCAGAGCAGAAAGACAGTCACACACAAGAACACAAGATATAAGGTGGAAACCCAATGTGGGTGAAAACCACCTGCTGCAATTCGTCTCTACCTTCCTTTTAAATTAGAAACTTCTTTTACAATGTACTGGTGCAGTCCTTTTACCAGTACGTAGGCTGCAACCTGCAGAGAGCTACAACTCTCTCCCATTCTCCAGCTTCTCCTGGAAGGGAGCTACAACCCCGTTTAGCTCTTGCACTAGCAAAGATACTAGTGTGTAGGTGCTGGCCTACAGAAGGCTACAACCTTCTCTTTCTTCCAGGGACCATGTTTCATCAATTTTCAGACTGGATCCATGAACATCAAACAATCATCAATAATCAACCAATCTCCTTTTCACCAACTAGATGTGAAACAAGTAGATACTTTTCTGACACCTGTATCCAGAACACAGTACCAGAAACCACACAACAGAAACATAACCCAAAACACAGCACCAATAACCAGAAGAAGCTAGATCACACTTAAGGCATATACGCTATTTCACCAGCCTGAAACTTGCGTGCGTACGCATCTGCGTTTGGAACAACCTGCGTATACGCGTATTTACTTCACCGAAATTGCGTGTATACGCGCCTTCACTTCACTGAACCTGCGTACATATCTATAAAGGATAACACACTCTTCCAGATATTCAGTTACTAATTAACCCAAATTATCAGATTCATATATCAAGCAAGCGCCACATCTAGCAGATCAAAATCATACAAAGGTGCTATCATTCAAGTTTAAAGATTATGACCCATGAATAGAACTTATCCTTCCTTTTGCGCTAATGTTCCACCTTCTTTTAGATCTAGATCTGCATCACCACCCAATATACCGGCTCTAGCACTTTATCAGATCTTCAATTATAATTCAGATGGTGATTTGTCACAAGATCTCCTTCCTCTTTTATAGCCTTATGCCTTCCACAATACCATGGTCCAAAACCATAACACTTCAATACCATGATCCCAAAACTAGGGATCAACACATCGGACGAGACGCCATGGTCCAAAACATAGGTTCAAGTTCCAAGATCTAACTGCCATGGACCAAAATAATGATCCCCAACATATACGAGCTTTTGTAATGTATAACCCGCGTGTATACGCGCTTTCGTCTAGATGAACCTGCGTATATGGCTTTTTCTACTCTCTGAGTGCCTGAACTGAGATCTGTTACCAAAGATAGTTGCCATCAAGGACAACACTTGTGCCATAGCTCCAAACCTGTGCCATAATGACAACACACAGTTGATGAATTTCGATAGCCAAGGACCTGGATCGGAGAATGAGCGAGCTCTGTGCACCGGTTAAGCAACCTAGAGGATCGAACTGCTCTGATACCAAATGAAGCAAACAAAGTTCCTTCTAAAAATTAATTACTCCAGAAGACTTGGAATATGAAGATATCCATGAGGATACAAATATAATATTAAATATTAATAAGAATAAGAATGAGAATGAATGAATTACAATTGAGAACAAGAGGCTTGCTTATATATCAAGCAAGTGTCTCTTCATGAAGAGTAATTTCTCATTTAGACATGTCTCTTCAACCTAATTACTAGTTAACTAATCATTATTACAATTTATCTTTATTATTTATATTTATATTATTTATATATATTTTATTCGTTACACATAATGTGACAAGAAATAAAAGAAAATGTGGTTGACTATATTAGGGTTTATAATATTTATACATTAACACATGTTAAATATGGTAGATTTTTGTTGACATGGTCAACTATAGTCAACATGGGCATCATAGTCAATAATAGTCAGCACGACTACCATGGTAAATCATTGTGACAAACATTATCTCAAGATAATAATCAAACTAGTACTCATTGTTGCAATGTTACACTACATTACAATTTATTCAATTTCCCCTCTCAATATTTCAAAATTAGTGTTTAAAATTAGGGCTTCTAGTATTGGGTTTCATATTGGTTTTATTAATCCCAATATGAAATTCCTTGGGTTGCATTTTCGCATTAGAACATTAGGGTTGAATATTAGGGCTTATAATGTTGGTTTAAATATTTACGTTTGTAATATTGGGTTTACTATTATGGTTTTAATATGTAGGGTTTATAATATTGGTTTTATATTGTTAGGGTCTATAATATATGGTGTAACATTATGGTTTGATCTTGTGATGTTTGAATGGTGTAGAAATGTATGCAACGTCACATTGTGACAAACATTGTTGTAATGTGACAAGAAATATGACAATAAGTTTGGGAACATTACATTACATTGCAGATATTTCAGCATCACATTGTGTCACTCTAATAGGGTTTTTTATTGTGATGTTTGCATGGTACAAAAATCAATCCAATGTCGTGTTGTGACAAACATTGTTGCAAGATGACAATTAATCTATACTCATTGTCGTAATGTTACATTACATTGCAATTTATTCAATGTTGCCTCTTAGCAAAATTAGGGTTTATTAATCCCTTGGGTTTATTAATTCCTTGGGTTTATAATATTAATCACTTGGATTTGTAGTATTAATCCCTTGGGTTTTTAATCCATAGGGTTTATAATATTGATGCCTTGGGTTTATAATAACACGAGGGTTTAATGTTGTGATGTTTGAATGGTGCAGAAATCTATCCAATGCTGCATTGTGACAAACATTGTCATAATGTGACAATCAATATGACAATCATTATTGGAACCTTACATTGCATTGCATATATTACAACGTCACATTGCCACACTATAATGGGGATTTGTATTTTGACATATGCATGGTACAAAAATCAATCCAATGTCGCATTATGACAAACATTTTTGCAAGATGAAAATTAATATGATACTCATTGTCACAATGTTACATTGCATTGCAATTTATTCAATATTGCCACTTAGCATTACAAAATTAGAGTATATTAATCCCTTGGTTTTGAAATGCCTAGGGTTTATAATATTAATCCCTTGGGCTTTTAATCCCTAGGGCTTATGATATTAATCGCTTGTGTTTACTAATTCCTGCGGTTTATAATAACATTAGGGTTTAATGTTGTTACAATGTTACATTACATCACAATTTATTTAAGGTCGCCTCTCAACATTACAAAATTAGTGTTTATAAATCCCTTGGGTTTATAATCCATTGGGTTTATTATTTCCTTAGGTTTATAATATTAATCCCTTAGGTTTATAATCCCTAGGGTTTATGATATTAATCCCTTACGTTTAAAATAACATTAGGTTTTAATGTTGTGACATTTGAGTGGTGAAGAAATCTATCCAACATCGCATTGTGACAAACATTGTCAGAATTTGACAAACAATATGGAAATCACTATTGGAAACTTACATTACATTGCAATTTTTCAATGTCACATTGGGACACTACAAAAGGGCTTCATATTGTGACATTTGCATGGTACAAAAATCAATCCAACGTCACATTGTGATAAACAGTGTTTCATGATGAAAATAAATCTAATACTCATTGTCGCAATGTTACATTACATTGAAATTTATTCCATGTTGCCTCTCAACATTACAAAATTAGGGTTTATTATTCCATTAGACTTATAATATTAATCCCTTGGGTTTATAATCCCTACGGTTTATAATATTAATCTATTAGGTTTATTATTATTAATCAATAATTATAATTAATATTAATATTAATATTAAATAATAAAATAATAATAATAATAATAATAATAAACCCAAGGGATTAATAAAACCAAGAGATGTGTATTATAAAGCCTATGGACTAAAACTTAGGGATTATTTAATAATGATAATAACACTATTATTATTACTATGATTATTATCAATGTCGATATTAATATAAATATTAAATCTATATTATTAACGTTTATCGGCGAATTTCAACCACATTGACTAATGTGATTGTGCATGTGATTGATATACACATATCAAGGTATATCAACCATATTTATTAATATAGTTGTTCTAGTATTAATTTATACTCGTATTTTCATGTATTATACAGTGGAGATTTATGCATTCCCATATATTATAAGTGTTTGTCTCGTAAAATTGAATAATATATTTCTATGTTGTCAAAAATGTTAAACTATTCGTGTTAATTATTTTTATTTAACCTGTGATTTTCATTTATTGTCATTATTTTTTGTTAAATTCATTTTAACTTTGAAAATACACTAAAGTAATATGACCAATTTCATTTGTCCAAGCTAAATGGATTTATACAAAAATTTAAGGATTATATTTTTTTATTCACTCATTCTTTCCAAAAACATAGGTAGATTTATTTTTTTCACCATAAAATTGCGTACTTTTATGGCACACTTTTGTATTAGTAAACAATTATGTCGTGAAAAAAATATTGTGCATATCTATATATTTGAAAAAAAATAATTTATGAAGAAAAAATAAACTTATATTCCATTGAATCATATTACTTTGTGATGAAACTATTGTAAAAATATTTTATTGAAGCATTATTGAAGAGATATTTACACATTTCAATTGCAGATGAAATATTTAAGGGACAAAATTATCATTTTAATCTTCCTTTATTTAAACATATTTAAGCATCGCTTCACTTATTTATATACATTGTTTGAACAAGTAAAAATAACATTCAAATTTTAACATTACAGTTATAAGATTATATGAGTTCATGTGAGATTGATGTATTTGGTAATTTTTTCCTTATATTTTCATGAATTATATGTTTTTTTTTACGTATTTCTAATTGTGTTTGTGTTTGGTAGATCCAAAGTTAGCATATATTATGTATTTTGTAAGGTTCTTATTTTTAAATTAAAATTATTACTTATTATTTATGGTTATCTAGAGTGGTCATATATGTTATTACATTGTCTATGTGGCAATTTTTTCTTCCTAATATATTAGATAATTATGAAGTATAAGACATTTTCATACACAATAATCTACAAACTTCAAATAAAATATGAGTGTAATTAAATAATTTGGGTATTGTTAAAAATGCACAAAATCTGACATAATATAGTTTTGCATTATTAAAATTGGAAAACTATAATAGCTCCTATATGTCAAATTTCAAATGGTTAGAACTCTTACTTGAGACCCTAGAGTCTCAAATTTAGATTAAAACAAAATTCCTAAAACTATTGAAATGTTGACCAATTTAAAAGGGTAAATGCACTATACATGTTAATTTCTAATTTTATTTGAAATCAATGCATTGATTTCAATGAGATGTTAATTTCTTATTTGATATAACCAGATGGATGATCTACATTAATTTCAAAGTAAATAGATTAATAGTGTGCATTGATTTCAACATACGTGATAATTTATGATTTGATGTAACTAGATGGATGATGTATGCTAATTTCAAAGTAAATAGATCAATAGTGTACATTGCTTTCACCACGGATGTTAATTTTTTTATTAAATGCGCCTACATCCATCTTAACAAAATCCGCCTTAATCTAGATCAATATTGAGAAATCCACATATGACTAACAATAGAGGAAGAGGATTTAAGGGTTTTACAAAAGATAAAATAAGTTGGATTTAGAAATCCATCAAAGTCTTAAATCAGATAAAAATCAAGATACAAAAAATTATTGAATTTTTCATTAAATTAAAGGGGTAAAGGCATGTGTAAGGTCCAAACTACAGTTTAGATTACTTTAACATCAATATTTTTGGTTTTTATTGAAATAAATGCATTGATTTTAGTGTATATGTTAATTGACATTCTTATTTTTTTGCTAAAGAAAGAGTCAGTGCTTCTATTATCTTATCACTCAAAAATATGATACATAAAATACATCGCACCCAAAGAAGAAGAGGGATAAAAACTCCACCCTTAGGGGAAGGAGTCAGATACTCGAGAACAAAACAGTCTGCCACAACCACCCGAACCTTGGACCAAGGTCAAGCGGTTCAGGGTAGAACGGAACAAAACAATCTTAATCCGACAAACTTTACGCGGATCCGAGGAGGTGAATCGTGACTATAACATAAAGATTTCGGGTTCGTGCCGGAGAACCCGGACCCACAGAAAAACTCGACAAATCTCGGCCTTTGATCTACATCTGCCAGATCCAACGGTCGAGGGAAATATCAGGTGGAGAAGGAGCCGGTGGAATACCCGCCTGATGAAGGTGGTATTCTCTCTCCTCCAGAGGCCACATGTTGATCGCTGAGTGGCATCAGAGACATTTCTTATAAACCACTTCAGGGTTTGTTGATGCTCGATAACCCGAAAACTTCTTGAGGCCTGATAACCCGGTAACCACTTGACGTCAGATAACCGCTCGACGCCATATAACTCTCAACCCCAGATAATCGTCCGATGCTAGATAACTACTCGACACCTGATAATCAATTTACACCTGATAACCAATTTACATCTAATAACTGATTGTTTCCTGATAACTTTTCACTGCTGCCATCCATTTGACTGAGCCACCCAATTGAACCTGTTCCTTGCAGTTTAGAGCAGATCGTCCCCATTTTTCTAATTGCTTGCTCGCCTGCCAAATCCACGAGTAGGCCACCTGAGGTATTCCACTGCGCGGTCCGCCTGTACCAAAGCTCAGGTTGACTTTCTAACAAAACCTTGTCGTGCATTGATTATAGGTCAACTAGTGGATTCCCCTGTATGTGCTAATATTTCTCCTTTTCTATGAGGGCCAGAGTGTGGCAGCTCTCATGCAGTTGTCCTGCAGGTACCGACTCCCATAAGCAGCACTTGTTGGCTTTTGTGCATCTCACCCCTTCATTCGCGAGCCAGTCCGCTACTCTGTTGGCATCTCTTTGCACATGCACAAAACTAAGAGTTCTGAGAATTCTTAGGTGCGATTGAATTCAGTAATAGACCTGCAATAGTCTCTAGTGTCTCGAGACTTTGTCAGGTGTAGTGCCCGTGCTTAGCCGCTTAACCGACTTGATAATTAATTCTGAGTTAGCCTCGATGATTGTATTATGCAAATTGAACTCTATCAGAATCTCTACGCATTGTTCAATGGCCATTAGTTCAACCATATTGTTAGTGGACCTCCCCAGATGACTGTGAAAGATGACTTTTATGTTGCCCTCTTCATCTCTTATGACTCCTCCATAGCTAGCATCCCCAGGGTTACCTTTTGAAGCTCCATCAATATTGAATTTTAAAAAACCTTTTGGAGGGGGTTGCCAAAAAGCCTAACCAGCTGATTTTCTCTTAGTTGTCTTGATTGTTCTTTGAGGGACGAGAGACTGGATTCCCAACAGTTCCAGGATGTGAGCATCCCAATGACCTAGGGGTTTCTCAGGAGGTTTCTTTAGATGGACATTGACAATTTCTTTGAGTTGTTTTAGGATTTGAGTTGTGATACTTTGAGTTTAACCAGATTTAGCTTTGAAGATCTTGTTGTTACATTCTTTCCAAACATCCCAGATCAAGAATCCTGGAATCATAGCCCAAGTTGTGTTTACTATCTCATTGTCCGAGAAGTCCTTCCTCCAACTCTTTAAAGTGTCGGTGATGTCATTTTCATTCATGTTTGTCTGCTTGAAGATACCAGCAACCCATTTCCATAAGGTGGAGGTGAAAGAGCAAAGGTTGAGAAGGTGCTCTGTAGTTTCTTCCTACTGTCCACATAATTTGCATCTTGATGGCCCTGCAAAACCTCTCTTTCTGAGATTTTCCCAAGTTAGAATCTTTCTGTGTTGGACCAACCATCTGAATAGTTTGATCTTCATCTAGTGTGGGTTGTTCAATAGGTCTTTCCATGTCTTATCAGGCCTTGGGTAGTTGAGCCCTGTGGCTATTATTTTGGCTTCTTTGAGGTTGAAGATGCCCTCATTTTTTTTACCCCATCTTAGTAGATCATTCGAGGTGGAGGTCAAAATTTGTATTTTCTCCAGAATAGCTTTCAACACTTTAGCTTGGGTCTACAAGGGGGTTTCTTCACTGTAGTCTGGTACCTTCCAAATCCTCCATTTACCAGTATCCCTGGACTGATCCCAGTAGTCACTTACTTTTTTCAGTCCTTTGCTTATGGTATTGATTTTGATAATGTCCAGTTCTTCTCTACTGAGGTTATGTTCATGTTGCCAGTTGTCCTCCCAAAACCATGCAAGCTTCCCATTCCTGATCTTCCAGAAATTGTGTTTTTGAACTAAGGCTCTATTTTCCCAAGCCTTGTTCCAAATGTGGAAGACTCTAATGTGGCCTGTCATTCTGATGTGGTCTGTTTCTTGCCAATCCCTTGCATATTTAAGTTTTCAGAGTTTAGCCCAGGGGTTTCTTATTTCCTTAAGCCATCTCCACCAAATTTTTTCCCCCAAAACTTTATTTAAAATGTCTGGGTCATGGAGACCCAAACCTCCATGGGTTTTGGGTTTACAGAGCTTGTCCCATGCTACTAGAGCCCATTTCTTTTTCTCTTCCCCTTTACCCCAAAGAAAATCCCTTTGAATGTTCCTGATTTGCTGTAAAACTCCTATTGGTGCCCGAAGGGCTGATAACATGTAGATTGGAATGGTTTGTAGCACTGCTTCTGTGAGAACTAACCTCCCCGCTAAATTCAAGGATCTATTTGTCCATTTGCTGACTTTATCCTTCAATTTATTGATTACAGACTCCCAAACTTCCTTACTTAGTGGTTTGTTAGTGAGGGGTATTCCCAGATATATCGAGGGAAGATGATCTCTTTGAAATCCTAGAATTCTGGAGAGATTTCTTTGTATTGAAATATCAGTATTGAAAAAGAAAACTTTAGATTTTGTTAGGCTTACCTCAGTTCCCATAGCCATTACAAACTCATGTAGGATTTGTTTGAAAGCTTTGGCTTCCTTGATAGTAGGAGTTCCCTACAGCATAGTGTCATCCACAAATTGTTGATGGGTCAATGTATCCCCATTCAGAGTGAGTCTAAGTCCCTAGATTCTTCCTTCCTCCTTGGATGAAATGATTTCTCTGCCCAACCCTTCCATCATGAGAATGAAGAGGAAGGAGGAGAGAGGATCTCCTTGTCTGAGGCCTCTTGATGGCTTGAAGGTTCTAGAAGGGGAGCCATTAAGAAGGATAGAGCAACTGGTAGTGGTGACGAGAGCCATGACCCATCTTATCCAGTTGTGATCAAAGCCATATGGTTTAAGAACTTCCCTTATATAAGACCAACTTAGCTTATCATAAGATTTTGCTATGTCCAGCTATATTATCATACCTACTTGCTTATTGGTACTGAGGGAATACACCACTTCGTGAGCTTGAGTGATGTTATTAAGGATTTTTCTACCCTCCACATAACCAGTCTGCTCTTCTGACACAAGTGTTGGAAGAAGGGGTTTGAATCTGTTAGCAATTACTTTGGAAATGATTTTGTACACCACATTGCATAAAGCTATGGGTCTAAATCTATCTAGAGTCATGGCTTTATCCTGTTTGGGGAACAGGGTTATGAAGGATTCATTAATAGCTCTCAGTACTGATTTTGATTTCCTCAAGTCCTCCACCACCTCTAGGATGTCATTTTTTATTATATCCCAGCAAGTTTGAAGAAGTCTACATTGAAACCATCAAGACCTGGAGCTTTCCCATTATGCATCTCTTTGATTGCGTCATTAACCTCTTCCTCCATTACTGGCCTGTTAAGATTATAATTGTCTTCTCTGGTTACCAGTTTTGGAATGTGCTGGGTAAAACTTTTAGTAAATAGAGATCTGTCTTCCATGGTCTCCTCTGCTATACTTTGGAAACGTTGGACCAGAACCGCTTCCATTTCCTTGTGGTTATTTTTCTCTATACCCTGAGGATATATAAGTTTTGTGATTCGATTATGAGCTCTGTGTTCCATGGTAGACTTGTGAAAGAATCTGGTGTTTCTCTCCCCTTCCTTAATCCATTAGACTCTGGATTTCTATCTCCAGAAGATCTCCTCCTGCTGGCATCCGTTGTCCCATTCTTGTTGAAGTGAGTTTGCTTGCATTTTCTTTTCCTCTGTGAAGCCTTCTGTGATTAGAATTTGATTAACTTCCTGCAGTTTTCTTTCCACTTCTCCCTTGGCTTTGAATATATTTCCAAACTTATTGTAATTCCATTCTTTGAGCGTTCTCTTGATGTGTTTAAGTCTTTGATGTAGGAGGAACATTTTTGTACCTTGGGTGGGTATTTCTTCCGCCCACCACTTTCAAATATTAGTGATGAAATCAGGGTGTGTAAGCCAGACATTTTCGAACCTGAAAGGTCTATTCCTCGGGGTTCCAATAAATGAGGCTTCCAGTTGAATAGGCCAATGGTTCGAACCTCCAAAAGGGAGGATGTAAGCAGTCATGAAACGACTGTTGAGTAGGAGATCCTCAGAGATTATGAATCTGTCTAATCTCGAGGCTACTTGGGAAGTTCCTCCTCTCTTGTTGTTCCATGTGAAGATGGCATTTATTGCATCCATATCCACCAGTCTCATATTGTTAATAAAGTTTTGGAAGGCTATTGAGTCTCTACCAAGTGATCTGGTTCCTCCTTTTTTCTTTGTGAAAGCTCTGATCATATTGAAGTCGCCTCCCAGGATCCAAGGTACTGCTGGATGTCTCTCTCTCAGCGCTTCCAAATAGGTGAGGAGCCTGAGTTTGTCATCCAGAAGTTGAGGACCATAGACATTTTCGATCAAGTAGCTATCCTTGTCCCCCAACAGTTGGATAACCATTGATAGGTGGTTTCTTGATGTCTCAACATCCAAGATTCGAAATTTATGAGGATTCCAAAGAGTAAGAATTCCTCTAGCTGAATTATTTGCTTTGACTTCTAGATAATCATACTTAATAAGCCATTTGCTGTGTAGCTCTCTTATTTTGTCTACTGAAAATTTTGTTTCCTGTTTAAATACCATATCTGGTTTTTCTTCTTTTATTCTGTTACTGAGATTTCTTTGTTTCCTTTTACTCCCTAGTCCTCTAATGTTCTAGGTAATAAACTTCATAATGATGGGTTTGTAAAGGAGTAACTGGTGATATCTTTCATCTTACCTTAATTGATCATGAGTTTTCCACACTCTGTCAATAGTTCATTCTGTCTCTTGCGTCCTTTTTTCTTGCCTGGGTTCTTGGTGGAGTGTCCTGTTATTTTCTCCTTTGATTTAACCCCTCGGTTCTCCAGGCCATCATGGTTCCTTTTGACTCCTGCTGCCTTTGTGTGAGACCTTCAGAGGAATAGCTATTGTACTCTATCAAACTCCTCTTATGGTAGAGAGTCTATTCTTGTGTTGATTCCCTGCTCTAGAAACTTTTCTGGTTCTAGGTTCTCCCTCTCTAGGATCTCTTGTAGGTCTTGGTCATCTGTGCCTCCTTCGCTTGGGGTCATCTCAAGGTCCCTTCTAGGTTCAATGATGCTTGGTGTGACCTCCTTTTGTCCATTGTGCTCCTGTATGATTTCCATATTTTCCTCTTTTTCTTTTTCTATTTGATAGTCTTCTATTTTCTTGTGCATTCCATTTTCTCCTCCTTCTTCTTCTAAGATCTAGAAACTGTTATGACTTGGTATCTTGCTTTCGCTAGATTCCTTTTGGGGCTTTCCCCCCTCCTTTTCCTCTTCTTCCCACTTTGGTGAAGCCTTCAGGGTCTTTTCCTTTGTTGGTTTTTAAGAATTCCTCCCTTTTGTTGAGTGGACAGTCTCTGAAGAGATGCCCATGTTCATGACCTTTACGGCATCTGAATGGGATGTGTTCATAGTCGACTGCCTAGATCCATTTCTCATCATAAACTTCCAGGATGACTTCATCCGGGAGTATATTTCCCTTGCAGAGACACATATGCGAGCAAAGGAGGTATATTTCCCTTGCAGAGTCACATCTAATATCTTTATGAAATGCCCTAATTTGTTAGCTATAGCTTTCAAAGATTTCGACAGCTAGTAATCTAAAGGTAAGGAGTATAATCTAATCCATACTGGGACCGATGTGAACGTTTCTCGCTTAGGAACAAAGTTCATCACCCAGAGTCGCATGTAGAGCCCTGCAGCAGCATAGAAGTAGGGTCCTCCTTCGAAAACTCTATCTTTGTCTTCTAGGTTAGTGAAAACCATTGTGAAGAAACCCTTGGAGCCAAAATGCATATTTATTTCTCCCTTCGGTTTCTAGTTATTCCTTATCCAAGTATGCAAAGCTTTTTCCATCGGCCATATGCCCATGAACTTGCAAATGGTCGTATAAGTCTCCATATGTTCTCTATGCACCTGAAGGGCTGGATCATTTAAGACCACTCGGGGTTTAATGTTAGCCTTGGGCTTACATCTTACATGGTCCCGTTGTAGACATTTTCTCAGTTCTCGGAATAATGTCACCAGGAATCTTTTCCTGCCTAGCTTCCATGTGGGTCCCATCCTTTTCTTGGGAAATGTTGCTTCCCGACTTGTGGGTGTTAGTTGGCTTTGTTTCTACCTTGGGTGGATTCCTGAAATTATTCAAACTCGCCTCTTTGCTTCTGTTCGAAACCATGTTACTGTAGGAGGGAGTAGAGCTCCCTCCTCTAGGCCCCTCAATCGTTACCTAGTCACGCTTGTCGCCCTCTGTTCAAAACCCTAGTTCCTTAGAGCTCCTAGAAGTCAGGAAAAAAAAGAGCTAAAGGTGAGCCAATTGACAATCTTATTGGATTGATTTCACTAAATTTATTGATTTCAGTGTAGATGTAGATTTCTAATCCTATTTTATTGAGCGCATTGAGTTCAGTATAAATGTTAATTTCTGATTTGATGTAATTAAATGGATGATCTACATTTATTTCAAAGTAAATGGATTAAATAGTGCACATCGATTTCAACATAGATGTTGATTTCTAATCCTATTTGATTAATTGCACTAGCTACATTGATTTCAATGTATATGTTAATTTCTTATCTAATATAACTAGATGGAAGATTTGCATTAATTCAAAGTAAATAGATTAATGGTATGCATTGAATTCAGGGTAGATGTTGATTCCTAATCCTATTTGATTTTTTACACTACATGCATTTTAGTGAATATGTTCATTTCTAATATCATGATGTAACTAAATGGATGATCTACATTAATTTCAATGTAAATAGATTAATAGTGTGCATTGATTTTAGTGTAGATGTTGATTATTATTATTATTACCATAAAACATCGGTAGCTATTTGGAGTAATATATGCGAGACTCAAGATCAAACCTAGCGGTTGCCACTATAACACCAAGATTATATCCAACAACCTATAATCCAAAGATACTAGGAATTTATGACTTATATTTTTTAGGTTTTTGTGGTTGGATTTCTGATTAATGAAGGAATATTTACAGATTTGAGAATTTCAGATAATGTTCAGACCCACTAGCGGGTCCATCTTCAAGACATGATTATTGATCAGCAAAGGAAGTTCCACATATTCGAGAATTCCAGTCGACATGTCAAAACTACAAGTCAACTCCATCTTCAAGACAATAAATTTATGACTCAGCAAGAGTCGAGACTCCACGAGGATTCAAAAGCCTAATCCCTGAGCCTTATCATGACGAGCCAAAGATGCGCCCCTAGGGGATTTGAAACTAGGTGGAGGGGATAATATCCCATTATGCCAACCACTTGGTGATTTGTAATCCTATATTGCAAAGATCTGTGCAGGATTGTCCATATCTCCTTTGAAGATCTTTAAAATTTAGATGTGTGGAGTAACATCCGCACTTCCTAAAAATTTGGTGGAACCCATTGTAATCTTTTTTCTTCCTTTAATTCTCTATATTGTCTTTGCATACCTTCTCTCTAAGATTTTTGTTTGTCATGCAAATTATCCCAATTCATGGTTAGTCTTTAACTCATTTATGCTAGAAAACAAGAAAATTTCATAGAAATAAAATGATAAAGGAATGGATAGAGCACATAAACTTTTCAATGTATTGGTTGGAGGAATATGGTTTGACATGCTTGAATTTTAGTCATGTGTGGATTTCTCAAGACAATATTTTCTCTAGTTACACCCTCCTTCACATTTTCCATCTTTTAAAATCATTACATTATCACTTTGCATTCAAATTTTTTTATTGAGACAAGAGACCCATTGTACAATCCAGTATGAGGGTGATGTATAATTCCATTTGTGCTCCACTGCGAGGTGACATGTGTCCCTTAAAAAATAATACTTTCAAGGAAAGAGCATTATCGGCTACAGTATGAGGGTGATGTATAATTCCATTTGTGCTCCACTGCGAGGTGACATGTGTCCCTTAAAAAATAATACTTTCAAGGAAAGAGCATTATCGGCTATAATAAAAACATAGATAATTATAATTATTTGGTTAGTTTTAATCAAAAGCATCATAAAACATTTAATAATCATTCTCATTGTGCTCATTTGGTTGGTCCATATTTCACTTTTACTCTTCGAGTAATAAAAAATATATTTTGAGATCTATGTTAAATAATATAATTTGTATAACTTACTGATAAAACCATAAATATATATATATATATATATTTATATATATATAATATTATATATATATATATATTATATTTCTCTTATAGATATTTTAAAACATTAAACTAAAATAATTGTTTGAATATCAATCATATGGATTAAATAATAGGAAAAAAAAAATGTAATGTGAATATAATAATATAACTTTACATAGATAAAAAACATTAAAAAAAAATAAAAAGAAAATTATTATTTTCTATAGATATTCAACATTGAAATAAATAATTTGTTGAATATCATATTGATATATATATGATATATTAGTATATATAATAGATCTAAAATCAACTTAGATCCATGTTAACTTTTAAAATTAAAATGCAATTTTTTTGTTAACCTAAAAAATAAAAAATAAATAAATAATCAAAAAATGTTATTGTAAATTATATAAATTATTTTGAAATCCGCATTTCAGGATGCGGTCATTTCAGTTTTTGGACTTGAAACGATGCTGCTGGTTCCAAAATTCACTTGCAGGAAATTACTTTTGAAATTTCGGTTTCTTGACTACAGTAGCATCGATGCTGCTGGAGCTCGGGACTGGCCATAGGTGCGATGATTTGAATTTTCGAATTGGAACACAATTTTATTATTGTTATCAAGAGTCAATGGTCTGTGGGAAATTCATATTGCGAATGGGTCATTTCAGTTTAATTGTTAGACCGCGTGGAATTATCGTCCTTCAAACTCCTGTTGTAGCTATAAAGTCAGTTGGTTAATTCTCAACTTTATTATTCAATTCTTATGGTGGGCCAAATTTTTTTCTCATTTGGTGGAAATTAAGTTACACATGAAATATATGGATGAATGATGTGATAGGAACGAACTTCAAATTTTGGTAAAATTAAGTTAATATTTGATAGTACAATTAATTTGATTAAAGATTTGTGATTGGATTAGGGAACAGAAATTTATTTTTGATATTGATATAATTATTAGCACAATTATATTATTAAATGTGGTTGATATATACTAACGGAAATTAAAATTTCACAGGCTATAGGTTCATTAATGTGGTCGGGTTCTATATGTCCATCGTTAGATTATATACTTGTTTAAATCTAATGATGACATTTACAACATGACCACATTAATGGGCCTATAGATTGAGAAATATATATTGCCTACACTTAAGGCTTATATCAATCACATGCATAACTAGATTAATAAATGTGGTTAATATACGCTGATGCATTAATTATGATTATTTTAATGAATAATATTCCTACTATAAATAAATAATATTTATTTTAAGTAATTTAAATAACATTATTACTTAATAAATATTAATAATAATTCATTCATTCATTAATAATAATAATAATGAATTATGATTATCTTTCTCAATGATTTCTGCTCTACCATGGGTATGATTGTTAATACTGACAAAACAAAAGTTATGATTATCAAATCCAAGAAGGACACTTACGCTAATTTTATGTATGACAATAGTAACTTAGAGGAAGTGTATTCCTATAAGTACCTAGGAATTGATATTCATCACAAGCTCAACTGGAACTATAGCATTGAGAAAAGGATTAATGGGGGATGGAAAGCTTATTTTGGTCTTGAAAATAATTGTAAAACAACAAACCTCGTAATGTGGGATAGAAAGAAATTCCTCTTTGAAATTTTAGTCACTCTGGTTATCTTATATGGATGTGAGGTTTGGGGTTGTAGCATCTCTAGAGAATCTTGGAGAAAGATTGAGCAAATCGAGAAGTGTTTTATAACGTATAACCTCAAAATTAAACGCAACACACTCTATCATATTCTCCTTATAGAAGTGGGTCTTTCCCCTATTGAAAGCCTAGCTATGACTAGGCTTCTGTTGTACAAGCACAAACTCAATAACATAGGAGACCATAGACTTCCTAAGTTAGCTTTAAATTCCAGCCAAAACCACCTAAGGCTCAAACAAGGTTGGTATAAAGACACCAGGGCCTGGTTAAATCATTGGGAGATCGACGAGAATGTTGCACTGCAAAAAATTAATAACATTAAAAATATTGTTACTTCTAAGTTCAAAGAAAAATGTGGTGTGAGAAAGATTTAGCAGCTAAAAGAAAATTAAGATATTATAAGGAGGTCATCAACCCCACCCTAGAAGATCAAAAGTATATCTCTGTTTTAACTAGCTCAAAGAAGAAAATTAATATAGCCAAGATTAGAACGAACTCTCATGAGCTCCATAGCGAAACGAGTCGTTGGGCAATTCCTAGAACACCATGGATGGAAAGGTTCTACCATCTCTGCGAGAATACGAACATCAAGGATGAAAATCACTTCCTCTTAGAGTGGCCCACGTACAACCACATTAGATCTCAGTTTCAAAATCTTTGTTTCAATACTAACCTTCTTAGCCTTTTACATTGTCAAAATTACAGTGAGCTCAGGAGGCTTCTCTCCAAGCTTTTTGAGCATAGGAATAAAATCTTAAATCAAACTAAATATTTCGTTTCTTTAGGTCTGATAGACCAAAGTTTAGTCTCAGTGGACGTTAACCATCATCATCATCATCATCATCATCATCATCAAGTTCATTCCTAATTAATTAATAAATAAAATTATTATATTATTATTATTATTATTTATTAATAATATTTTATTAATATAAATATTGTTAATTAATAGTATGATTCCTATGAGAGCGAAGGCTTTGTATGATTCCTATGAATTTCCACCTTGTATGATAATATAGATAGTGGGGTTTTTAACTGAGGCTTTCCCCAAAGTATTCTCATGTGTATTGTGTGATTGATTCATCTTCTTCTGGTTATATGTGTTCAACTCGATCTTTAAGCTTCCGAAAATTGATAGTAGAATTGTAGGTTATAGTATTCTACTTTGATTTATATTGCATTATTGGGTTAACCTACATATCAAATTTTCTACATTGTATCAGAGCGAGATTTGTAGAGAATTTCTACATGGTATTGAAGCCAAGTTTATTAGAGATGTGAACAATATACTGAGAAAAGAATTCGAAGTTTGAAGTTCAGGGTTGCAAGTGCAAATTGAATTCTTATCATACTTCAAGGTTGGCGAATGGTATTCTATGGCTTGAGACTCGAGTATGCCTTGGAAGGTAGCTCGAATTACATAGCATGGAAACATAGAATGGAGGTTGTATTAGAAGACAATGGCTTGAAGGATTTCATTGAACAAGAAATCCCAAAGCCAGCTTCAACTAATGCACAAGAGTTAGCTGAGTGGAAGAAGTGTGTGGCGAAGGTGAGACAAATCATCCTTGAGGGAGTTCGAGACCATATTGTCTCGAGTCTCCATGGGAAGGATACTCCATTTTCAATGTGGAAGACATTGAAGGACCTCTACTAGAACAATAGCGACCAGAGGAAATTGGCGCTCAAGGATAGGCTTTGAAGAATCAAGATGGAGAAAGGAAATATTATTTCCACATGTCTAAACAAGCTCACCACATGCAGACATGAGCTTGGCAGTATGGGAATAACTACTATCGATGATAATATGGTGAGTCTCACTCTCCTTGGCCTTCAAAAGGGTTGGAATAGCTACCAGGACTCTGTGAATAGAAGGGAGAAACTGTCGGAATTGGAACGACTGTGGTAAGATATGATGCAGGAGGAGATTAGGAGGAGCACACGAGATGGTTCTTCATCCAAGGATGATGATGAAGAAAATCTGGCCTTAGCAAGTAAGGCAAGGAAAGGGAAGGGGAAGGATTCTCATTCCAAATCAAATTCTTCTCATGGAGGGAAGAAGGGTGACAAGTCTAAAGTAAGATGCTTTAATTTTCATGAGCTGGGACATTATGCGACTAATTTCCCATCAAAGAACTCCAAGAAGGTACCCTCAGAAGGATCGAAAGGTGAGGCATTAGCCTCTCTGTTCGAAATGGACTTTACCCTCATCGCATGCATGATGTCATTGATGATGGGTTTTATTTGGTATCTTGACAGTTGAGCCTCATTCCACATGACCGGCGATAAAACTTTATTTATTACCTTGGAGGAGAAAGACCTCAAGATGTGCATAGAGATGGGTGACAACAAAAAGTATAGTGTTTTAGGAGTAGGCACGGTTGCTTTTAAGAGGAAGCATGGAGCTCCTATCACCTAGACAGATGTGAAGTATGTGCCTAGACTGAAGAAGAACTTGGTATCCGTCGTGATGTTGGAGGACAAAGGCTATGATGTTATCTTCAGTGAAGGAAAGGCGTTCCTAAGACACATAGCCACGGGTAAGACCAAGAGGATAGGGATTCTGGTGAAGAATCTTTATAAACTAGAGGTAGATGATTGTACAACATTGAGTACGAAAGAGGAATTGGTTCAAAGCCAAGACATTGGCGAGTTGTGGCATAGGCGGTTGGGCCATTTGTATCATGGGGCTTTGAAGATAATGCAACAGATATCTACAAGACTTAACAAAGGTAAACTTGAGCAAGTTGACACATGCAAAGGCTGTACCTTGGGAAAGTACACAAAGTCTTCCTTTCATGAATGAGACAGTTGAGCAGAGGCTATCTTAGAGCGAGTTCATACTAATGTGTGTGGACCATTCTCGATGGCATCCATAGTGAAGCAAAGGTATTATGTGATTTTCATTTATGATTATTCTGGTAAATGTTGGATTTATTTCATGTAGAAGAAAGACCAAACCTTCAGAAAGTTTTATGAGTTCAAAGCTTTGGTCGAGAAGGAGTTAGGGAAGAAGATCAAGGCCTTGAGAAGCGAAAATGGTAGAGAATATGTCTCTCAAGAGTTTAAGGATTTCTATGCAGCGGAAGGAATTAAACGGGAGTTGAGAGCACCTCATAACCCACAGCAGAATGGGGTGGTTGAGAGGAAGAACAAGAATATTGTAGGGGAAGCACATGTGATACTGCATGACCAAGGCCTACCACTTCACTTGTGGGTTGAGGCATGCAACACAACGTTCTATTTGCAGAATAGAAGCCCGCATCACATACTTGGGATGAAGACACCAGAGGAAGCTTTCTCCAGTAAGAGACCAAATGTAGGTCACTTCAGGATCCTTGGCTCATTAGTATATTGCCATGTGACAAAGGATGCATGGAAGAAGCTTGAGCCGACAACAGAATTGGGGATACTTGTGGGGTACACTGATACACCTCACAACTATCAGGTGTACTTGCCTACCAGTCGAAGGACAATGGTTCGCAGAGATCTTAAGTTTGATGAGCAAAAGGGCATGCGAGTTTCCCTTGAGAGGGAGCTCCAACTACGAGCTGTGGAGGCACTATTGGTTCCTAAGGAGGAGGAGCCTCAGACTAATGCGGAGCAATTGCATGCAGAGGTTCCAGGAGTGGAGACATCCACTCAAGCAGAGTCTTCCAGAGATGGACGGAAGAACACAAGGGAAGCTAATAGATTGTTGAAGGATGTGAGAGAGAATGTGGGAGCACCATCTTCTCAGCGCAGACAGAGGAGGTCACTTGAGAGGTACATTGGATACATGGCCCTTGCTGAGGAATGTGTTGAGACCGACCCATATTCCTTTGAGGAAGTAGTGCAGCAGCCGATTTGGGTTGATTCTATGGTGGATGAGTATGACTCCATAGTTCATAACAGTGTTTGGGACGTGATTCCGAGAACAGAGAACAAGTTAGTTGTGAGTTCTCGTTGGATTTACAAGGTAAAGCGAGTTGTTTATGGTAGTGTGTGTTAGCGCTTGGAATTCACCTAGGTTGAGATAGACAAACTCTCAAGGCTACATCAAACCATTTCACCTCGTAGCTAGCCCTACGCGGTATGAGAAGGCTCTCTCGGGTCAGATTCGGTAGATCTTTCAATATAATAAGCTGACCAATTAGGATCAAATATATTAGGCTAGTAAATTGATAAGGGGGGTTGATTTAAAGATTTTTGGGTTTTTGGTGGCAATTGGAGGGAGTGCAATTCAGGGTGCGGGGATTGAGCACAGTTTTTGCAGGGGGATCTTTGGGGCAAGGTAGGAGTGAGCGCTGATGCCTTAATCTGAGATGGATGAAAAGGGATGATAGAGAAGGAGCTAAAGAGGGCAAACAACCATTTGAATCCTCTCTAGACAGTAGAAAACATAAATTTTGAACAAACTAAAAAGCTGAGCATGTCAAAGCATGATTTCAAACTTTACCACTTCATCTGTCCAAATAGAAGCAAAAGAGAGATGTGGAATACATAAACAGACTTACAAGAACATGTAGAGAACACACCATCAACACAACAATCCACAAGAATCCACAATGATGTCTGCAAAACCCTGGCCTTCCCTTTTTTTTAAATTGCAGAGAT
>APFE031505912.1:60948-75411 GCA_000404065.3 Pinus taeda
GACATGATAATGAAAACCCTATGAATGATGATAGACTCAGCTAAATGATGACATAGACCGCCATTTGGACAACTTTAGGAGTGAAAGCAAACCCTAGACCTAATGCCTAGTGACCAAATTTTGCTTGAAAACTCTTTGAAATGACAAAATTTGACCTTGACACTTCAAAATCACTTTGTAAGAGCACATTTGATCACTGGAGGAAGGCTGGAAAGACTGACACTAACAGTGTGGAGAAGCATAAGGAAAGATTTGTTTCCCGTGGTTTTTCACAGATCAAGGAGGATCATGTTGCTGCAGTGTATATTTCGACAGAGGAGCAAGATGCTAACATTTTGACAAAGGCATTGTCAAAGTGTAAATTCGAGTTCCATAGAGATAGGATCGGGGTAGTAGATAATCCCTTTTTTGTTGAGAGGGAGTGTTGAAATGTGGAAATAAGAATATTCCAATTTAATTTGTCCTTGAATTAAATTGTGAATTAAAATCAAATTTAGTCTTAACAGCTACTTGGAAACAATAAATTAATTTGTTTCAAATTAATTAGTTGGAGAAATTCAAGTTAGAAGTCTTTCTGAAGTCATGTAAGATTTATCCCTTGAATTAAGAAGATAAGGTTGAGTTATATTTGAGTTGTAAACAGTTAACTCAGTTTACTGAGTTAAGTCTAGTTAAATTAGTTCCAAATTGTTTGAAGAACTAATAGAGATTTAACAGTTAGTGGATGCATGCACGCACTCAACTAGTGTACTCCAGTTAACTGAATATTCCCTCATTAGAAACTCATGCATGTCTATTCTGAGAAAGACCCAGTTGAGCTAAATGTCAAGGAGAGTGTACTATCAATTGCACGTGGTTTCTTATAAAGAAAACTCATGCATGCAAAAGGAGAAAACAATTCCTTGAGGATTGTGTAGTTCTAACAGCGTGTGAGAGCAGTGTTCCACTTGGGGAGGTGAAGATCATCAACTAGGAACAACACAAGGAAATAGGAGCTTGGAGGGCAGAGAGGAAGGCTTGTGAGAAGCCAGGATTGCCTGTGAGAATCTGTGAGGATTGTATTGAGATCTTGCTAGCTGTGAGAGCTAAGGCTTTGTATGATTCCTATGTATTTCCACCTTGTATGATAATATAGATAGTGGGGTTTTTAGCTGAGGCTTTCCCCAAAGTATTCTCATGTGTATTGTGCGATTGATTCATCTTCTTCTGGTCATATGTGTTCAGCGCAATCTTTAAGCTTCCGCAAATTGATAGTAGAAGTAGGTTATAGTTTTTTGCTTTGATTTATATTTTATTATCAGGTTAACCTACGTATTAGATTTTCTACATTGTCTCGGAGCGAGATTTGTAGAGAATTTCTACAGATTAATAGAACCAAGTGATTGATATTATAAACCCAAGGGGATAATAAACCCAAAGGATTAATACTAAAATCCCAAGGGATTATTAATCCAAGGGAATAATATTAAAGCCAAGGGACTAATATTATAAACCCAAGGTATATAAACCATAAGATAAATATTGTAAAAACTAAAATAAACATGGTTGACCATGGTTGATTTTCATATTGAGACAATCCTTGTCACAATGCAACGTTGTACCATTGTTGACCATGCTTAACTATGGTTGATTTTCATATCAAGACAATATTTGCACAATGTGACGTTCAACAATGGTTGACCACGATTAACCATGGATGACCATGTTTTATTTTATAAAACATGGTTGAATAAGGTTGACCAAGGTTGATCATGATTGACCATGGATGACCATGACTAACCTTGATTATCATATTGAGACAATCTTTGTCATAATGTAATGTTGGACCACAGTTGAGACAATGATAGATTTTTATATTGACATAATAGTTGTCACAATGCGACATTGGACCATGGTTGACCACGATTGATTTTATAAAACATGGTTGGCCATGGTTGAATAATATTAAATCCAATGAACTAATATTATAAACCCAAGGTATATAAACCCTAACATAAATATCACAAAAACTCAAATAAACATAATTGACCATGGTTGATTTCATATTGAGACAATCATTGTCACAATGCCATATTCGACCATGGTTGTCCATGGTCTACCATGATTGATATTATAAACCCAAGGGAATAATAAACCCATGGGATTGATATTATAAACCCAATGGATTAATACTAAAACCCTAAGGGATCAGAACCTGAGGGAATAATATTAAACCCAAGGGACTAATATTATAAACTCAAGGTATATAAACCCTAAGATAAATATTAGAAAAATTAAAATAAACATGGTTGACCATGGTTGATTTTCATATTGAGATAATCCTTGTCACAACGCGACGTTGGATCATGGTTGACCATGCTTAAACATGGTTGATTTTCATATCAACACAATATTTTTGTCAATGTGACATTCAAAGATGGCTGACCATGATTGACCATGGATGACCATGTTGATTTTATAAAACATGTTTGACAAAGGTTGACCATGGTTGAAAAAGGTTGACCATGACTAACCATGGTTGAGCATGGTTGATGATGATTATCATATTGAGACAATCTTTGTTACAATGCGATGTTGGACCATGGTTGAGTAATATTAAAACCAAGGGACTATTATTATAAACCCAAGGTATATAAACCCTAAGATAAATATTATAAACACTAAAATAAACATCAATGACCATGGTTGAGTTTCTATTGAGACAATCCTTGTCACAATGTGATGTTGGACCATGGTTGACCATGGTTGACCATGATTGATTTTCAATTTGATAGAATATTTGTCACAATGTGACATTGGACCATGGTTAACGATGGTTGATTCTCATATTGAGGCAATATTTGTCACAATTCCACGTTGGACCATGGTTGACCATGATTGAAATTATAAAACATGGTTGACCATGATCAATATTATAAACCCAAGGGAATAATAAACCCTAGGGATTAATACTAAAAACCCAAGGGATTATAAACCTAAGGGAATAATATTAAACACTAAGAATATGAACCCTTAGATTAATAATCCCAAGGGATTGATACTATAAATATAAGGGAGAAATAAACCCAAGGGATAAAAATTATAAACCCAAGGTATATAAATCCTTACATAAATATTATAAACCTTAAAATAAACATTCCATATTGAGACAATCCTTGTCATAATATAACGTCAGACCATGGTTAACCATGCATGACCATGATTGATTTTTCATATCGAGACAATCTTTGTCACAATGCAACATACTTGACCATCATGCTCGAACATGATGGTGGAGCATGCTTGACCATGGAAGATCATCATTGAACATGGTAGATGATGGTTGAAATTAATTGACCAATGACCCATCATTCTTTTAAGAAACAATTATCTCCACTAGTTTAAAAGCTAGCAAATAGTTAGCCTTAGCCGTCACCCATCATCTACAAAAAATAATAAAGCAATGTTTAAATTTTGTTAACCACATGATGAGACAATGATGAAATTATTTTGAAGAAAGATGGCATTATTCTAAAACGCATCTACCTATTACACTTCATTTTCGTTTAAAAACCATTCAATCACTCCATGTATTTTCAGAGAAATTAGTCACTCTCTCCATCCTGAGACAATCATAAGATTATTCTCGAAAATAATGAAATTCTTCTAAAACCACTCCCAGCTTCACTTCACTTTTGTAGAGAAAAAACCTATTTCTTTAATGTTCTTTTCAGTAAAAAAACAACCACTCTCTCCACCCTTGCCACCTTACAACGTTTATTAACTCAAAAGACAAATTAAAAAAAAAAAAACAAAACAAAACAAAACAAAACAAAACAAAAAAAACCACTCTCTCCATCCTCACCACCTCCACCTTGCAATTGTCATTAAGACAACAAATAATTATCTCCATTGGTTTAAAATTTTCAGAGTTACTTCACATTGAATTTTCTTCTATTATTGTCACTTTATTTAACTTCATAGATGCTCTGATCTAGGGTAACAATTTTATCTTACTTTGCTTAAACTTTTCCTTCAAGTTTCTTTCGTAGCTATGTTATATGGTTAATCTCTTACTTTTTACTTGTTTAACGCATGTGATCCCTTAGTTCTCATGTGTTGAAAAATGTTTGCATTATACTTGTTATTGTCTATGTGTTTTTGTGGTGTTCCACTTTTTCTTTATTTTCACTTTTCTGCATTGGGTTTAATATTACTGATCTCTTAATGATAATTGCCTAGACAAAAAAAAATATAAGCCACCTTAGAGTTGATGAAAATGATGGAGGGAATTGGAAATTGAAGTTCAACTGGTCCTTGACACTATAAAAAAATCACCGGTTTCAGGTATTGCATTTTTATGATAAATTTGTTTATAATATTAAACTTTAGATCCAATTTTTGCTTATCATATTTATGTGAAAACACATCACATCTATAATAATTCAGAATTCGTTTGAGTTAGTATTTGCAAATGAAATTAAAAATATTTATATTTGCAAATGAAATTAAAAATATTTATATTTGCAAATGAAATTAAAAATATTTATAGTCTCTGCTGTTTCGAGTTTACTTTTTTTATATATTTTTTTAGTGGTTTAAATCTATTAAATGCATTGTAGCTTTTGAAACTGTGTCCTAATTATTTGCTAAGGTTAATTGCAAAAGCTATCATATTGAGAACTGAGAAATTTATCTCTTAAAATTTTTAATAATTAAATAATTATACTAAATAACTAAATTTTTAATTAGTCTATGGGGCTTTGGGTTGACTGTGAATGGGTGTACTGTTAAGGCACTCTTTGTGATAAGTCACTGGTTCAAATCCTCTGTGGGTACTTAGGTAGTATTAATTAGAAAGAAAGAAAAAAAACTAAATTTTAATTAAATACTTTTCTATTTTTCAATCAAGTCATGGTATTATGCAGAAAATTTTAACCACTAATTTAAATTTGATATTCATTCTTTTCTAATATTCACAAAATGTAAATTTATCATTCATTTTATCTTTGTATGGTTTAGCTGTTTTCATGATAAGTAGGTTTTCTGGTTAAAAAAATACAGAGAGGGGGCATGTACCTTTATTTCCATATATTCCAAAATTTTAATTTCCCTTTATATATAAGGGGGAATATATATATATATATTTTAAACTTAACTGGTTTTTAACATGACCAATATAGATAAGATTTATCATATATATATGTTTCCACCTTTCAATAACAAATAAAATGTCATTGATGTAATTAAAAACCTAAATTACTGGTATTTTGAGATTTCCCACATAGATGCACATGTTTTGTCAATTTGAGGCACTGCCTTGGCTTTGAGTGCTTCACTTCCACTCTACATTCAAATCATGTATGTTCATTAAACAAAACTCCATAGGAAGCCCAAGGAGAATGTGAACCAAATTGTGGTAGAATCTGAATGGAGGACATGGGAGGGTCGAGAAATTTTAGGTACCACAAAGGAGACCGCGTGGAGCAATAACATAATTAAATAATTAAAATATGAAAAGGAGAGATAAGAGAATTAAATATTAAAATATGTGTTTTCTTTTTCCTAGCCCTAGATAACGCTTCAGACTAACATATTCACAAAATATCAAATCCCCGCCATTGACTAAAAAGTTAATGTGGGTTCATCTATTCACAAAATATCAAATCCCCGCCATTGACTAAAAAGTTAATGTGGGTTCATCCACCTGAAGTTGAAATAAGATGCCTTTGGTGAACAAGTTTCATTGTTTCATTACTTATTCTCTCACTGTAAACTTGTGTGAATTTTTCATAATTGTGTGAACATGAATGAGAAATCCGCTCAGAAATGGTTCAGGAAACTACTCACATACATATAATACTTATACGGTTTAGGAAATCACTCTTAACATACATATAATATTTATAATATTTATACGTTTCGGGAAACCACTCTTAACATACATCTAATATTTATAATTATAATATCCAGATGAAGTATTGGATCCATCCCATCCATGATAGCAAATCCATATGAAGAGCTCTCTCAAGGTTGTCTAATGATTGTGTTTCTCTTCTGGTTGAAGGTATATTAAACTCTCCTTTACCCAAATAATTTCCATAATAATAATTATACTTTTATTAAAATTTTCCATATATAAAAGTAATGAACCTTATTCCTCCCTCATATGTAATAATCTTCTTCATAACCTTATTACTTCCTCATACGCAATAAACTATTTCATCATCATTTGAAGAACCTTATTACTTCCTCATATGCAACAAACTACTCCATCATCATTGTCTCATGAATGAGACCTATGTTGATGACTAATGGTTTCTTAGTGTGAGATTATAATTATGTTGTAATTTACGATGGGGAATATATATATATATATATGGAATTTAGATTGATTTTATGCTTTCTCACATTAAGTACTAAGCCAGGAAAGTCTTTTCTAATTCCAATCATCCAACTGGATGTTTTGATCCCAATGAATGGCTTTTATAGATCCAAACCATCAAGATCACCTATCACCTTTCCTTCTCCATACCATGCTTATGCAAAGAGCATGAACATAGCTTCCCATACTTGAGTTGTCTTCAAGGATCCTTGAATCATCCTATACTCTAAATCCATAGATACCATTGTAGTTGATCCTAAGTCCACAAATGCAAGGCATTTTCCTCTCTGTAAGTGGTATTGTATTCTATTACCCGAAGGATAGAAAGGCCGAATATACAACCCTCCAGGAAGAGAATCAACCTTAGAAATTTGTCTGTAGCTTGCTAAGGGGTCTAGTCTCTTTGGTGGTTGGACTAGGGACTTGTATGCATTCTTTGAGGTCTCAACCATAGAAATTTTTAAGAATATTTCTATCGTGTATTGGAATAACTTCCTTTATTAAAAGTAGTTGAAGCACTTGGAAACGATTAATAATGATAAATTAAAGTATATAAACATTTTTCAAAAATAACAAATCTATCAAAATACATCTAATTTTTTTTAGTGGAAGACGATTGGTGATGATAAATTAAAATATACATAAAATTTGTTAAAGAACATTAATCTATGAAAATACACCCAAGTTGTGTCTCAATCAAATATCACTGATAATACCCAAATAAAATACACCTATGCTTTCTCAATAAATAATTGAGTTACTTCTTGTGTTATAACATGCTTCTTACATGGTAATAGTCATCTTATTGATCACCCATTAATATATCTTCATGGGACTCCATTAATTATGACCCTCGTGGTCTAATCTACATTGACAATGATGTAGACCTTCTAAGACCAAGTAACTTAGATTTGATATGTTCCAAATAGGACTATGCACACAAATCTTGCTACCATGTACTATGTTATCAGTTATCTTCTTTTACCTTTTAAATTTTCTTAATTCAACTTGATATGCTAGAATAAGATCTTCATTTATTAATATCCAAATCTTACTACTATCCATGTTATCAATTATTGCGCATTTTCCTTATATATTCTTTTATCTTTTAAATTTTCTTAATTCAACCTGATTTGCCAGAACAATATATTAATTTATTAATATCCTAAGCTTTTTAGGTTCATTTTTTTACTAATTATGTCATAGTTGTGGTTAATAGAGCTTATATTAACATATACTAACCTATCTTTATGTTCAATCATACTACCTGATTGTTATGAATAAAATCACATAAAAATAAAATCAAAATGAGTACAGAAATAAAACATAGAAAGAAACAATATAAAAAAGACACCAATATGTGTGGTTCACCTAATTTGCGATATGTTTGCAAAGAAATATCTAGTCCTTCCTTCTACTTTGTCCAATAAAATGAAGGGATTACAGCATGCAACACATTTGTTGCAAGTTCCTCTTCTCTCCCATATACTCCTTTCCCTCAATTACAATGTTATCTCAATAATACACAACTTCCATACAATTACCCAGGAAAAAAAGGGTTTCCTTCTAGGGAAAAAAACCTTAACATAACATCTACTATTATATCTATGACCAAAAGATGAATAGTCCATATTGACTATGAAATTAAAATATTTTAAAATCTATTTTTTCCAAAAATTTCTCTTCAGTGATGTTGTGCTCTAATCCTCACCAAGGAGGCTCCAAAGAGTTGTAGCCACCCCCAATAGACCCGTTTGTGATAATAACAAGAGGGAAATCCCCCCTAAACCCCCCATCAGGAAATAGGGTCCAAACAAGGCTAACAACAAGACCTGTAAATCAGGAGGATAATCAGGCTCCACAACTAACAATCTTCCACTTGAAGATTAATTACAACAACTCCAATATTATTGCACTTGTTGGAATATGCTTCAAATGTGGTCCTCGCAAGTTTCTCATCTTAATTTTCATGCTTGAGCACTAAATGAAACTAAGAAAAAAATCATATTCTCCTTGGTTACTACCTTTGTTAACATGTTTGCAAAATTATTACTAGTATGTATCTTTTCTAGCTTCAACTCTCCATTTTCTAAAATTGATCGTATGAAATGGTACCTATGTTGTATACAATTAATATTATAATGAAAGTTTGAGTTTTTTTCAAGATAAATGACACTCTCACTATCACTACACAAGCTACTAATCTCCTACTTCTTTCTTAATCCCTCCATTAATATATGTAACCAAATAATTTCTTTACTCGTGTTAATTGTGTTGGATACCACCAACATATAGGGGGTGTCCTCGACATGAAGTCCCAATTGGACCTCACACCATTTGGAGTAGGAGCCCCATCCGTAGTACCAGCCTAGCCACCATAACTTAAGATTTTCGTTGGTTTCAATGAGTAACATAAGAGATCATACATATGTATAAAAATAATATATATATATATATATATATATATATATATATATATATATATATATATATATATATTATATATAATATATATAATATATATATATATATATAATATATATATATATATATCAAGGGGGTGGTGGGCCACCACACCCACCACCCCACGCCTCTCCCTCAACTGCCATAACTAAACTAATATATATATATATATATTATATATATATATATATATATATATATATATATATATATATATATATATATATATATATATATATATATATATATATATATATCAAGGGGGGTGGTGGGCCACCACACCCACCACCCCACGCCTCTCCCTCAACTGCCATAACTAAACATTAATAAGGGGTGGGTGGCCATGACCCCGCCAACCCTGGAGTTGCTCAACAAACATTAATATGCTAACCTCCCTTTTTATTTAATGCAATATGCCACCCTTGTAAACAACGCAAATGACCCAATACATGCCTTGGAGATTAAGGGGCGAGCCACCCAATGTGGACTCGACCCCCCAAAAGAAATATAATTGCGGTTTTGGTAAAAGGAAAGAGGTATTAATATGGAGGGGTCGGGGTTTGACCACCCAACCTCCTCCTTATAATTCAGGATTTTTACCACAATGCCAAACCACATTTCATTGAAAATTCTGCCCACGAAATTATATAAACCCTCATTTTCATAGTGCACTCTGGGGCAGATGGAGGAACCAGGAGCGGGCACGTAAATCAAGATGGAATATTTTTTTAATTAATTTATTTGTAAGTGGAACCATGACTGAGCAAAATTTCGAGGAGGGGGAAATTTTTGTAGTGTCCAAATTGGACAAACCTTATGTCGATTTTACACCTCTCAACGACATGAACCCGATGGCATAGTCTATTTTTTGATTTGAGCAGCCGATTTGCAGAGGACTCAGAGGAGGGAATCTTTGAGGAATCTAGGGGGAATCTAAAAGATTCCTTGAGCCCTAGATTCTCACTTTCTCAAAATTCAGAAATTTGACAGTCAATTTTACACTATTCGATGCGAAAAATCTAATGGTGTGTTCAGATTTTCCATTTTCTCATTCTATTTTCAGCCACTTTCCTAAGTGGAGTGTAGGTATCAACTTTCATGAGTGTTGGAAAAGAATAACAGTACAAACAAAGAAGAGGCGTGAAAGACCCTCTCAACAACAAGTAAAGAAACAGGTTAAATAGATCTCCATGAATAAGATTTATTGCAGTCATTGCGATAGAAGTGGCCATCAAAGAGCCACTTGTTGGAGGCTCCATCCAGAGCAACGCGTTAAAGACAAGGTGTCGGTGCATAAACCAGGTGAAACAATTGTTCGAAAAGCAACACCACCACAGAGGGATGACTCATTCACAATGATAAGTGAAAAATGGTTTCTAAATATGTTGTCTTGTCATGGTCGTGCTTTTGTAAATCACTTGTTGCATTTCAAAATGTAAAATTGATTATGTGTTTTGTTGGGAATAATACTGAGAAGGGGGGTGAATCAGTATTATCAAATCAATTATTTTTCATTTCACAATCAGATTTGTATATGCTACTTTAGTTATGGGAAACTGCGTATATATGCTACTATGCCTAAGGCAACTAGCGTATATCAGTAAACTTATGGTTCATTAAATATTGATCTTTAATCAGTGCATCAGAACTTCATTAACCATAAGAACAGTAAACAGGTGTAGTAAAACAGAACAGATCATCACACACATGAACACAAGATATAAGGTGGAAATCCAATGTGGGTGAAAACCACCTGTTGCAATTCATCTCTATCTTCTTTTAATAAGAAACTGCCTTTTACAATATTTCTATACTGGTGCAGTCTTATACTAGTACGCAGGCTTCTACTTGTAGAAGGCTACAACCTTCTCTCGTTCTCCAGCTTCTCCAGGGAGGGAGCTACAACCCCGTTAGCTCTTGTACTAGCTGATGTATTAGTACGTAGGTGTTGACCTACAGAAGGCTACAACCTTCTCTTTTCTTCCAGGGACCACGTTTCATAAATTTTTAGACTGGATCCATCAATAACAATAATCAAACGTCAAATACATCTACATCAGCCAATCTCCTTTGCTGAATTAAACAATTACTTCTCAGAATGTTGTAACCAGAACACATTAATAGCAACCAGAAACCAATTCTGAACCTAGAACACTGCAGCAATAAGTAGCTAAAACATATTTCATGAGGCGTACACTACTTAAATATGTAGAACCTACGTGTATACGCTTCTGTATTAAGACCAACCAGCGTATACGCAGTTTTGACTTACTGAACTAGTGTGTATAAACGCCTCTACTGTGCCGAACCTGCGTACAAATCTATAAAAGATAATTACCGTTTTCACTTATTCAGACATCATTTATACCCAGATTATCAGATTTATAGATCAACTCATGCACCAAATATAATAGCTCAAAATCACACAAAGATACTATTATTCAAGCCTTAAGATCTTGACCCAACAATAGAACTTATGCTTCTTCTAACGCTTAGGTTCCTCCTTGGTTCAGATCTAGCTATGCACCATAACCCAATTCTAGATCTTTCTCTCCATAAGATATTCAATGCTTTAGTGAATACCTTTGCCTAATGATCTCCTTCCCCTTTTATGGTCTTAGGCCTTACTCAATACCACGGTCCAAAACCATAGAGAATCAATACCATGGACCCAATACTTAGGTTCAACACTTTGGATGAGATACCATGGTCCAAAACAATAGGTCCAAATACCAAGGACTAAATACCATGGACCAAAAATAACTTTTCCCACATGTACATGCTTTTCCTTGCATGAAAGTGCGTGCATACGTATACGCGCCTTTTGATCGTCGAACCCGCGTGTATACGTGACTTGGTTAAGAGGAACCTGCGTATATCTCTTTTTCTTTCATTCTGAGAGCCTGAACTGTGATCTGTCATTTGAGTGAGTTGCCATCAAGGACAACACCTATGTCATAGCGTTGAACCTGTGTCATAATGCCAACAATCTCCCCCTTTGGACTTGATGGCAACCCCAAGTCACTCAAAGTCATTCTCCCCCTTTTTCATCAAGTGCAAAGGGTTATGCTCCCCCTGAGTACATGCTGAAATCTCTGCTTTATTGTGCTGTCCATGCTCCCCCTGACTGTAGGCAAGGTCTGCAAGAATATGTTCTACAAGAAGAAACATGACTTTATACATCATAAATGACCTTCCTATCACCAAAGACTCATACATACATCCATATCCCAACCAAGTGGGGATACACCAAAGGTTTACACATGATAAAACAAGAACATTACATCATCCATCCCAGGCATAATGGGGAAACCAAAGTAGGTCGTTACATGACCTTGATAAGAAAAGAAATACATGACATAGAGATGAAATACCTAGAACAAGACTATGATAGTCATCAAAAACTATCATCAGCAGCATCTGTCAATCATCATTCATACCAGCAACCATGTTCTCCCTCTGCACCTATTCCACCTGAAACCAAAAACAACTGTGAGCTTGAACCAAGATCTTCTAAGATGATGCCAACAATGCATTATTAGAAGTATATATGCTCCCCCTGAACTTGTGCCAGAAGGCCTCCGTTAGACCCATATCAGAGTCTTTTCATCCTAAGCCTGGCCCACTGTTTGTCTTCAAACCAACATATACGTGACTGTATCCACATAAACCGGCTTATGTACGCGGATTCTCATCATTAAACTTGCTTACAACTACTTTTCTCTGAAACAGACAAGTTTCAACAGCAAGATGACGCATCAGCTACTCCTAGTTTCTGTCTGAGGTATTCAAATGTCTCCCTGGGTAGTGGTTTGGTGAGTATATCAGCAACCTGTTCCTTGGAGGGAACATATTCCAATTTGACCTTTTGTTCAAGCACTTGTTCTCGGAGAAAATGATATTTGATAGGTATATGCTTGGTCTTTGAATGCATGACAGGATTCTTTGAAATACTCATTGCACTTGTATTATCACATAAAATAGAGATAGGTGGAGTACAAGTGATTTGAAAATCTTGCAAAGTTTGCATCATCCAAAGGAGTTGTGTGCAGCAAGATGCAGCAGCCACATATTCCGCTTCAGCTGTAGATAAAGCAATTGAACTTTGTTTCTTGCTGAACCAAGATACTAATCTGGAACCCTTAAAGAATGCACCTCCACTAGTGCTTTTTCTATCATCCACGTTTCCTGCCCAATTTGCATCTGTATATGCATGAAGTGTGAGATCTGTATCTCTAGGATACCATAAGCCATAGTTTTGTGTTCCTTGAAGATATTTGAAAGTCCTTTTAACCGCATGAAGGTGTGCTTCTTTTGGATTTGCTTGGAATCTTCCAACTTTTCCCACTGCATGCATGATGTCTGGTTGGTTACCTGTCAAATAGAGCAGACTACCAATCATGGATCTATAGGTTGGTTGATGTACTGCTGTTGAATCGTCATTTGCACTGAGGCTACATCCTGTTACCATAGGGGTACATACTGGTTTCAAATCTTCCATGCCATATTTCTTCAAGATATGCTTGAGGTACTTGGTTTGTGATAAAAAGATACTGTCTTTATTTTGTTGGACTTGTAAACCAAGAAAATATGTCAACTCACGAAGCAAGGACATTTCAAATTCTTTCTGCATCACCAAAGCAAAGTTTTGACTCATGGCTTCTTCATTGCTACCAAAGATGATATCATCAACATACACAACAAGTATTAGCAATTTATCATTATCAATTTTTATATATATATATTGCTATCTGCTGATCCTTTTGAAAAACCTTGTTGATGGAGGTATTTGTCCAGACGATAATACCAAGCCCTTGGAGCCTATTTAAGACCATACAGTGCCTTCTTAAGTCTACATACAAGTTTTGGATGATTTCCAAGGATGAATCCATCTGGTTGCTCAATATACACTTCTTCTTCTAAGTCTCCATTTAAAAAGGCAAATTTCACATCCATTTGAAATACTTTGAACTTCTAAAAGCTAGAAAGAGCAAGGAACATTCTTATGGCTTCAAGTCTAGCAACCGATGTAAAAGTTTCTTCAATGTATATACCTTTGTGTTGAGCATACCCTTTACAAACAAGTCTGGCCTTGTTTCTAATAACATCTCCATTTTCATTCAGCTTGTTTTTGAATATCCACCTTGGTGCCTATGACATTCTTATCATTTGGTCTTGGAACCAACTCCCAAGTGTTATTCTTTTCAATCTGATCAAGTTCTTCATTCATGGCCTTGACCCAACATTCATCTTTTCATGCTTCACTTACATTTCATCGTTTAGTGGAGGAGAGAAATGCTAGATAGCTTGAAGCTTCTGAAATAATTCTTCTTGTTTGTACACCTTCCTCTTTCTGCCCCAAAATTTGAGTCTCTGGATGATTCTTCTGGACATACCTGGATGTAGTCTTTTCTTCTACCCTTATCTATTCTTCTGGTGCCTCATATGTTTCTTCTTCAGCATAAGTCTGATTTGATGTTGAAGGATTGTTATGAACCAGCTCAAGAAAAGATAGAAAAGATAGATCAACGCCTTAGAATTCGGCCTCTTCAAGGGAGCAACCTCCTTTACATTACATAAATGAACAATTCTTGGATGATTCAAATGAAAAGACCTCCTCTCTATATATAGGAGTC
>APFE031505912.1:80784-105465 GCA_000404065.3 Pinus taeda
GAGGGGGAAACCTCCTTTACATTACATAAATGAACAATTCTTGGATGATTCAAATGAAAAGACCTCCTCTCTATATATAGGAGTCTGAGGGGTCATAACATAATCAGAGCCTACATAACAATAATAATGTAAGGGCACAATAATAACAATAGTGGGCTTCTATGGGGCACAATAGTAATAAAATGGGCACAATTGGGGCACAAAAATATTAGTAAGGGGTACAACTACAATAGTAATGGGGTAATCACTAGTATTATGGGGACCCAACAAGGATAGTCCTCATCATCTTTGAAATCTTCAGATTTTTCTGCCTAGTATTGTTTCCTTCTTCATCAACCACTACATCAATACTTTCAACAATTTTTCCAAGACTTTTATTGTAACACTTATATCCTTTGCTGTGGGGAGAGTAACCAAGGAGAATGTCTTCATCTGCTCTAGGTTCAAACTTGCCATGGTTTTCATCACTCCTTTTGATGTAATATTTTCTTCCAAAAATTTTGAAGTATTTTACTGTAGGAGTCTTACCATACCAAAGTTCATGACGAGTCTGAGTGTTGTTCACCCGGATGTTTGTCTTGTTGAGAATAGTAATAGCAACAAATGCAGCTTCACCCCAGAAGGTTGCGAGAGTTCCAGACTCATCAAGCATAACACAAGACATTTGTTGAACCGTTCTGTTCATCCTTTCTATTACTCCATTTTGGTGAGGAGTCCTTGCAGTAGAAAATTCCCTTTTTATTCCATGTTCTTCACAAAAATAAAAAAATTCATCCGAGGTAAATTCCCCTCCTCGATCAGACCTAAGCCATTTGATTCTACAATCTGGTTTGTTTCAACCAAGGCTTTGAATGCTTTGAACTTTTTGAAAGCTTCGTCTTTATGCTTCAGAAGTCCTATCCAACACATCTTGGAAAAGTCATCAATGAACAATATGAAGTACTCTTCTCCTCAAGGTGACCTTTTCCTGGATGGACCACTTACATCAGTATGGACAAGTTCAAGTGGCTTACTAGCTGATCCTTCCTTATCAAGGAAATTAGTTCTGGTTTGCTTTCCAAATTGACATGATTTGCATATTGTATTGTCTGGAATTCTGATGTCAGGGAGATCATGAACCGCCTAACATTTGCATGCTTTCCTTATCTGAGAGAAGCTTAGATGCCCCAATCTTCTGTGCCATAACCAATGTTCATCATTCTTGCTTAGATAGCATTGTTGTTGTCCTCCCTTGAGTATGTATAAATTATTTGGAATTCTTATGCCCTTGATCACTGTTTCTCCTATATCAAGCTCATGAACAATACATCCATTTGATTGAAATGTTACCTCATTTCCTTGATCACACATTTGGCTGACACCCAATAGATTATGCTTTAAGCCATCAATATACATAACATTTCCAGCTTTGAACTTTTCTTTCAAAAGAACAGAACCTTTACCTTTTATGAGTGCAGGGGTGTCATTTCCAAATGAGACCTTCCTTTCCTTTTCTAAGGCACTATATGACTGATGTTTTTCTTTATCACCTATCATATGTTCCGAGCATCCACTGTCGATGTACCACTGATTTTCTTGTCCTTTCACATATAAGTCTATGCCACATCTTTCTGGTTGCGGTTCTTTCTTTCCCCATGTTTTGGGACTTAATGAAGCTTGCTCCTTCTGAGTTGTTTGTTGAAACCTACTGCTGCATATAGAATCTTCATGACTGAATTTGTTACAAATAGAACATTCTATGTCATTTTCAAGAGCAGAAAAGTTATTGTAGGTCCTTTTCATGATCCCAGTCACACTCCTTTGATTTCGTGCTTCTCTAGTTATGATGGTCTTGTAGGAAACACATTGAGTAGCTTTGTGTCCAAAGTTATGACAAGAGAAACATTGGCCATTGAAGAAATTCTTGCGATTATGAAACCTACTGTCCAGGTGATTGTAGTCTCCATAGGAAAATTGAGAATGATTTACCTGCGGTTGATTGTAACTTATGTTCATCCTTGAAGTAGATTGCCCCAACTTTACTTGGTGATCTCTGTTAGCCTCCTGCTCATAGCAGGTATTCATATTTCATGATTGACATTTTTACATGCCAAATATGTCATGCTCCGCAGGCTGCAATGTTCCATATTTGATACTCAGGCCAAAGAAGTGTCCATGAGAGTCTGCCAGCATAAGTGCCTCTTCTGTATTCCAATTTTGAGGATTTATTCCATTTTTGAATAATTTTCAGTTAAAGGGAGGTCCAAGCAGCTTAATCTTGGTCTCCCTAGGTTTCAATTTCCTGTTGTAGAATATAGAGAATCATTGTCTGTCCAAACAACTTAATCTGGGCAGATTCTTAGATAGGTAGAGAAGCAAGGGTGCTCAATAGCCTAATCTGAGCCCCTGGATGAAATAAATATAGATGTAGATAGGAGGACAGTAGAAAAGAAAAGTTGTAAAGTTGGGTTTGCAAGTTCAAGTGCACCCAAACCAAAAAAAGAAAAAACGTTAGGTGTATTAGGCTAGGTAGGTAGTTTGAGGTTGCAGGAGTAGATGGTAATCACTTGTGGCCTTGTCAAGAAGGACTCATATCATTTATGGCATTGGCACCAGGCAGTGACTTGATGGTACAACACTGGAAGCATGACTAACTTCCCCTTCATTCCCCCATAAATCATTTACTAACATCCCCTCAAGGACCTTGGGATCTGCCCAACAAATCCTGCTTTCAGTTCATTTGTGTGAAATATCAAGTCAAGTTTTGACTTTCCTCAATGAAAAGAAGCCACATTTCTTGTGTAAAGTCATTTCTCCATATCTCATTCAAATCACATGTCTAAGTTCCAGATCTTGAACTCAGCATCATTTCCCTTACATTTCCGTTTCACCAAGTCATATTAATTTGCTAACTTTATTACGTAACTCCCTATCTATCTCCCCTTCCCCTACTAAAACTATGTTAAACAACTCCCCTATATACTTATTCCCCCCACCTTGGTTGAAAAATAACCATAAAGTATCCATTGGGAATTACTAAGTTTGCCTGAAACTTAGTAAGAACCCTCCTTTAGTCTAAAAAAAACGTCTTTTAATGCCTTTGGACTCCTTCCATGGCATAAAACCTCCCTCTGATCTCATATTTTCCCCTTTTCCCTTCATAAAAACCCACCACGCGTCGCCCTCCCGGCTATGGTGGAGCCCCCTCCTTCGAAACCACCCATGCCCAAAGGCGGTGCGCCTAAAACCGCATACTGCTTCCCCCCCTACGTGACGTAAGCACCACGTCACCTTGCCACGTCAACCTATCGCTTCCCCCCCTGCGTGACGTAAGCACCACGTCACCCTGCCACATCACCCTGCTGACATCATCATCCGTACTGGGTCCCACTACTGACGTCATGCTGATGTCACCCGCCATACCGCTGATGTCACCCGCTGTACCGCTGATGTCATCCGCCGAAAGAAAAGCGCGCAAAGGCGAAATCGATGCTTAGGAGGCCCGAAATCAAATTCTGAGGCAATTTTCGATGCACGATTAGCGCTAATCACACATCGCTAAGGGAAATAGGCCAAAATGGAAAACCTCATTTTTCAGCAGTTATTTTTGCCTCGAAAGGGCAGAAAAGGGCTGATTTCACAGTTTTAGGCATATCAGAGAAAAGAAGAAGCCTAGATTCAATTAAAGAGTATCAGTGAAGCGGCAAAGAGTATCAGATCAACCATAAGAAAGCGGTGAAGCCACTTAAGGCTCTCAGACCACAGTTAATGCACAGTAAAGCCACTCAAGAGCAGTGGAACAGAGACCAATGCGCAGTTATGATGAATGGCCAGCGCATAACATCAAAAGACAGATAGCCTCATTTTTTGAAGCAGCTGCCCCCAGCGTAACATTAGATAGATATTTTTCATTATTTGCAAGAGAAGTTAGGTTAACTGCATTTAATTCCTGAGATCTTCTATCAGATCTTTTTGTGCATATTTTGCCTATAAATATAGCCCTGAAAAATGTAATAAGGGTTGGTGGGTTATTTGGTTGATCTCTCATTTGGAGAGTTGCGATGTAAATATTAAAGAACTTCTGTAACCAAAGATTGTTGGAATGCTTGCATTTGAACTGACTGGTTGTGTATTTAATGGCTGAAGAACTTGATATGGAATTCTCGTGCTTGCTCACGGTTCAATAAGTCTTCCCTCCCTCTGTTTATCAGTTTATATGTAGCTGTATCATTTATAATATCATAATCTAGGTTGCAGGAAAAATGAATAGATCATAACTGGTTTTCATGCCCTCTGTGCTCAATTCTTGTAACTTTCTATGTTTTCCTCTGAATCAGTGATGAATATGCATTTTTAATTAAACATGTTTAAGCTGTTTCCTTCACATATGAATGTTGTTTGGGAATTCTTCATTGCTCCTAGATATTATTCATCCACTTTCCCTCTTTGGCTGGATGAAATATCCTTGATTGCCTCTCATCCCCTGACCTCCATTTCATCCTTATTCCAGCATAAATCATTGTGCCATGTGTAGCTATCCTGCTCCATATTCCCCTCTTCTACCAAAGAAAACACACCTTTCAGTTCACATTCATTGACTCCATGCCCAATGGTTTGAACTTCTTAAATTTTGCATGCCAACTCTGTTTGAATAGATCAACCATCCAATCAATCAAAATCAAAACCCATGTGCCTCATATCTAGCCTAAAATCATTCCTTAAATAAAGCTAAATCACAAAGAGAGAGCCCTCTCTGACTGCTAGTAGGCTAGGACCTGCAGTCCAAATCTTGGTGTGGTTACCGCAGACGTATTCCCTTGGGAGTCAAAGGGAACAACCTGAGTGATAACATAATGGCGACTCCGCTGGGAACAATCATCTGTTCATCACTATAAATCCCCTTTTTAATCAGTTTGCCTTTCGAATAAGTCCTAAACTTGTTTTGAAAAATCACAAAAAATCCCAAAAATAAAAAAAATCAAAAAAATATTTTGCTTCTTATTGCATATTAATTCCTGATCTATGTGGTGGACAGAGATCAGGCCATTCATACTTAATTTACTTATCCACCTGGCGACTCCACATAATCCTCATAATAAAGACTCCACTGTAGAAATGAACCCAAGAGAAATATATGAGCAGATTAGGCTTTTGACCTGGATTACTATCCAAGAGGTCATGTTCTTTCTCTTCCATAAAATTTTGTTGTGTATATTGTGTTTTAAAAACGATTTTCATGATTTGCCTTTTGAAAATGTTGTTGAAAAGCATCCTTGCACATTAGAACAACCTTTAAATGCTGCTGAAAATCATCATACAGCCAAGGAGGAGACAAATGTCAAAGTCAATCATTCTATCCTTGTTCATATTGAGCCCATTTAGCCAATCCCTGTACATAATCCCGTGCCTCGTAAAGTTCCTGACAGATATAAGCCTCTTGTTTTGCCTCCCATGCTTAATCCTCTGCCCAAAAATCATCCTGAGTATCTCCCAAGATTTGATGGAGAGAATGGTATCACTGCCCAAAAGCATATCCAAGCGTTTGAAGACTATCTTAATATATTTGAAGTGGAGGATGAGGATGTTAGTATCAGGCTGTTTTCCCTTTCTTTGCAAAGCGAAGTTAGGACTTGGTTTAAAGCATTGCCTGAGGCTAGCATTTCTAATCTTCAGCAGTTTTCCAAACTCTTCCTTGATAGATCGATGATCAAGCTTGATTTCCTCTTGCTCATTGAAGAATATAATCAGTTAAAAAGAAGTCCAAATGAATCCGTTCAGCAATTTCATGATCGATTCAATCAAGTTTATCATTCTCTGCCTTTGAATATTAGACCTCCCTCTGATTTAACTCTAATGCATTATCCAAGAGCTTTTGACCCAGAAATAGAATTCCGTTTAAGAGAAAGGAGCCCGTCCACTATGAAACAAATGCAGGACATGGCAGTGGACATAGAGGCAAATCTGAAAATCAAGGAGGAAAACCGCAACGCAGAGCAAGAAGAAAGACTTCATGGTTTGTTACAAAAGTCAGAGGAAATGATCACAATGAAAGTGGAATGTTTAGAGCACCAGAACACATCTGTTTTGCAAGAGGAAAGTAATGACATTCATAAACAACCCTGCCACAAAACAGATGACATATTCGTACAGCCATACATGATGGAGCAGTCTCCTGATATACTATATGACTATAACAGCTTCTCTTCTTTCAACTACTTGGCAAAATACGATGAGTATGATGATGATGATGAGCCTAATGACCAAATCAGCCTTGCAGAGGAGTCAGAGCCTATTTCGGCAGAAAGCACAGTTCAGGATCAACAGTCTAAAATCAATAATCAACTTGCATATCTCAACTATGAAGTAAAAGAGGAAAGCACATAAAATTTTGATTTCAGCGGAGGAACTTTACCTTTTTGTGTTGATTCTTTTCAATTTGTCAAGGAGAATTATCATGCAGTTAAAAAACCAGTATCATCAAGTGTTGATATTGATCACCTGGAGAAAGCCCAAATCATTGTTCAAAATACATTGCCTCTAGTTTTACAGCCCCAAAGAGCCATTAAATATCAGATTGATGAAGATTCAAAAGCAGTTGTTCATGACCAAGTGATCCAAGTGGATCCCCTGCCTCTTTGTGTTCAGCCATTCGAGGTTTTTGAAGAAGAAAAGGGGCATCTTGCACAGATCAGCCAAGGGCCATATGGGCCTGCTTGTAATAAATTGAAAATAGCAGTTCATGTCGTATATGATTCATGTGTTGACAGGGGGAATGATGAAGTAAAGAAGTGCTCTTCTCCATTAGCACGATGTGTGCCCCAATATCAAAATATTGATGATATCTCTATTCCAAGGCATGATAGTGATCCCAAACTTTTGTACAGTTCTTTAATTCAGTCCGGCAATAATGTATATACGCTGCAGGACCCTTTTGTACAGTTTCTTGTTTCAGCAAAGAAGGTCAGCAGTTTTCTAATCTTCTCAAAGATTAACAAAGCCATATCAGATTGCAAGATCTCAGTTTTTCTTGCCAGCAAGCACAAGCAACAAAGCTCGTTGATGCTTATAATACTTAAGTGGTTGCACTGGTTATTTCATTTCACCTAACAGCAAAGTAAGTGCTGGTTAGAGTAGGTAGGTAGGATTTCAGTTTTCCGTTTGGATAGCAAGCTTGCTGCAGTTGAAGCCTGAAGTGAAGGCCATAAGCTCTTCAAAGTTTGTTGTCATGTTCATAAATAAAGCAGCCAACAAAGGAAAGTTTTCAGAGTACAGCAACAAGTGAAGATCAAGGCATTCTGACCTGCTGTTCTTGGCCTTTCACAAGGAAAGGCCATCCCCAAGTGGAGCCACTGTTAGCCTCCTGCTCATAGCAGGTATTCATCTTTCATGATTGACATTTTTACATGCCAAATATGTCATGCTCTGTAGGCTGCAATGTTCCATATTTGATACTCAGGCCAAAGAAGTGTCCATAAGAGTCTGCCAGCCTAAGTGCCTCTGTTGTATTCCAATTTTGAGGAGGTATTCCATTTTTGAATAATTTTCAGTTAAAGGGAGGTCCAAGCAGCTTAATCTTGGTATCCCTGGGTTTCAATTTCTTGTTGTAGAATATAGAGAATCATTGTCTATCCAAACAGCTTAATCTAGGCAGATTCTTAGATAGGTAGAGAAGCAAGGGTGCTCAATAGCCTAATCTGAGCCCCTGGATGAAATAAGTATAGATGTAGATAGGAGGACAGTAGAAAAGAAAAGTTGTAAAGTTGGGTTTGCAAGTTCAAGTGCACCCAAACCAAAAGAAGAAAAAATGTTAGGTGTATTAGGCTGGGTAAGTAGTTTGAGGTTGCAGGAGCAGATTGGTAATCACTTGTGGTCTTGTCAAGAAGGACTCATATCATTTATGGCATTGGCACCAGGAAGTGACTTGATGGTACAACAGTGGAAGCATGACTAACTTCCCCTTCATTCCCCCCGAAATCATTTACTAACATCCCCTCAAGGACCTTGGGATCTTCCCAACAAGTCCTGCTTTCAGTTCATTTGTGTGAAATATCAAGTCAAGTTTTGAATTTCCTCAATGAAAAGAAGCCACATTTCTTGTGTAAAATTATTTCTCCATATCTCATTCAAATCACATGTCTAAGTTCCAGATCTTGAACTCAGCATCATTTCCCTTACATTTCCATTTCACCAAGTCATATTAATTTGCTAACTTTATTATGTAACTCCCTATCTATCTCCCCTTCCCCTACTAAAAATATGTTAAACAACTCCCCTATATACTTATCCCCCCCGTGGTTGAAAAATAACCATAAAGTATCCCTTGGGAATTACTAAGTTTGCCCGAAACTTAGTAAGAACCCTCATTTTGTCTCAAAAAAACGTCTTTCAATGCCTTTGGACTCCTTCCATGGCATAAAACGTCCCTCCGATCTCATATTTTCCCCTTTTCCCTTCATAAAAACCCACATTTCTAATGTTTACCCCCGCCGTATGAATAAACAAATGTTAAAACAGCGCGCGGGCCCCGTCCCTAACCTTCCGTCGTCTTACCTGTCCCGTCAGCCGTTAGATCTGGCGCACCCTAAGATCTACGGTGGGCGGGCCTTTTCCTGCCCCGATGTGCCGAGGTTTAGCGTGCGGGAGATGGGCGGTTTTCCCGTCGTACTCCCACCATGCATCGCCCTCCCGGCTGTGGGGGAGCCCCCTCCTTAGAAACCACCTATGCCCAAAGGCAGTGCACCTAAAACTGCATACCGCTTCCCCCCCTGCGTGACGTAAGCACCACGTCAACCTACCGCTTCCCCCCTTGCGTGACGTAAGCACCACATCACCCTGCTGACGTCATCATCCGTACTGGGTCCCACTGCTGACGTCATGCTGACATCACCTACCGTACCGCTGACGTCATTCGCCGAAAGAAAAGCGTGCAAAGGCAAAATCGATGCTTAGGAGGCCCGAAATCAAATTCTGAGGCAGTTTCCGATGCGCGATTAGCGGCGCTTAGCGCTAATCGCGCATTGCTAAGGGAAATAGGCCAAAATGGAAAACCTCATTTTTCAGCAGTTATTTTTGCCTCGAAAGGGCAGAAAAGGGGCGATTTCACAGTTTTAGGCATATCAGAGAAAAGAAGAAGCCTAGATTCAATTAAAGAGTATCAGTGAAGCGGCAAAAAGTATCAGATCGACCATAAGAAAGCGGTGAAGCCACTTAATGATCTCATACCACAGTTAATGCACAGTAAAGCCACTCAAGAGCAGTGGAAGAGAGACCAATGCGTAGTTATGATGAATGGCCAGCGCATAACAGCAAAAGACAAATAGCATCATTTTTTGAAGCAGTTGCCCCCAGCGCAGCATTAGATAGACATTTTTCATTACTTGCAAGAGAAGTTAGGTTAACTGCATTTAATTCCTGAGATCTTCTATCAGATCTTTTTGTGGATATTTTGCCTATAAATACAACCCTGAACAATGTAATAAGGGTTGGTGGGTTATTTGGTTGATCTCTCATTTGGAGAGTTGCACTGTAAATATTAAAGAACTTCTGTAATCAAAGATTGCCGGAATGCTTGCATATGAACTGGTTGGCTGTGTATTTAATGGCTGAAGAACTCTATATGGAATTCTCGTGCTTGCTCACGGTTCAATAAGTCTTCCCTCCCTCTGTTTATCAGTTTATGTGTAGCTGTATCATTTATAATATCATAATCTAGGTTGCAGGAAAAATGAATAGATCGGAACTAGTTTTCATGCCCTCTGTGCTCAATTCTTGTAACTTTTCTATGTTTTCCTCTGAATCAGTGATGAATATGCATTTTTAATTAGGCATGTTTAAGCTGTTTCCTTCACATATGAATGTTTTCTGGGAATTCTTCATTGCTCCTAGATATTATTCATCCACTTTCCCTCTTTGGCTAGATGAAAGATCCTTGATTGCCTCTCATCCCCTGACCTCCATTTCATCCTTGTTCCAACATAAATCATTGTGCCATGTGTAGCTATCCTGATCCATATTCCCCTATTCTACCAAAGAAAACACACCTTTCAGTTCACATTCATTGAATCCATGACCAATGGTTTGAACTTCTTACATTTTGCATGCCAACTCTGTTTGAATAGATTAACCATCCCATCAATCAAAACCAAAACCCATGTGCCTCATATATAGCCTAAAATCATTCCTTAAATAAAGCTAAATCACAAAGAGAGAGCCCTCTTTGACTACTGGTAGGCTAGGACCTGCAATCCAAAGCTTTGTTTGTGGTTACCTCGGTCGTATTCCCTTGGGAGTCAAAGGGAACAACCTGAGTGATAACAATCTCTATTCATCCTTGAGGTAGATTGACCCTGATTTACCTGGTGATCTGCTTTATGCCTTTGTTGTCGATTATCAACTTGTTCACTTCTCCTTACTGCATCTAGATAACTTTTGGAGGTGGATGGCTTTTGTGCTTGAGATGCTTCTTCAGAATATCCAAGACCTGTTTTGATTAGAGGAGAACGCCGCACTTTGATAATCTCATCTAAAGTTTCAGATCCTTTAGCAAATCTAAGATTAAGAGCTTTTGTTTTCTCAATATCTTTTCTAAGTCCCACAATTTTACATTCTAACTTTTCATTGTTTTTTTCCCTTTCAACAAGTTGGAATGTTAGAGTATCTATGATCATACTCTTTTCTTCTAAACAGATTTTAGGTTTAGAAATTTCTTCATAGAGATCATCTTCATCTATAGCATCCAAGAAATCATCATCTTCAAAAGCCATCAAAAGTATATAATCATTACATTGTTCATCTTCATCACTAATTGAAAATCCATCACTGTCTTCATGTGTATAATAGCTCTTCTTACTTATATTCTATTTTTTGTTCCATCTAACTGGTTCCTTACCTTTGTCAAGCTTATCTTTGTGAGGACACATGGCTGCATAGTGACCGACTCTTCCACAAGCAAAACATTTGAAAGGTATCTTACCTCTGAATCTTCCAGAACCCCATTGAAGGTTCTTGACAAAGTTTGATTCTTCCTCTCCTTCTGACATATGTCCTGACTCATTGTAATCTCCTTTTCCTGAAGCTTTGAATGTGACTTCTCTCCTATCTGATGGTCCCCCTTTTCTCATTTTGAAAGCAGTTAGGATTTTGTGCAGCTGTGACATGGTAATGCTTTGCAGATTCTACTTTTCGTCTATGGCGGGAACTTTTGATTCAAACTTAGAAGACAAAGATCTTAGAACCTTTTCAACCAAAGTAACTTATTTTATTTCTTCACCCAAGTTTTTCATACGATTAACAATCTCATATATACATAAGAAATAATTAGCCACACTTTCATCATTGTGCATTCTGAGATTTTCATATTGAATTCTGAGAGATTGTAGTTTTGCACGTTTTACCTGATCGTCTCCTTCATAGCTTACAACAATCTTGTCCCATATTTATTTTGTGGTTTTGAGCTGCATAACCTTGACGAATTCTGATTGAGATAAACTCCCTAACAGAGTATTGACAGCCTTTGCATTTGTTTCATATTGCTTCTTACCCGCCGTATCTGTAGGAGTTGCTGATGGAAATGTGTATCCTGCTTCCACGATATCCAAAACTTTTGTACCAAGAGATTGAAGATAGGTTGTGATTCTTATCTTCCAATAGACGAAGTTGCTCCCATCAAAGATTGGTGGCCTGATAGATGCCTCTTTTTTGTAGTTGCTCATGATGGTAGATCTTCCTTAAAGTGATCAAGCTTCTTTTGAAGGACCTGCTCTGATAGGAATTGTTGGAAATAATATTGAGAGGGGGGGTGAATCAGTATTATCAAATCAACTATTTTTCATCTCACAATCAGATTTGTATACGCTACTTCAGTTATGGGAAACTGCGTATATACGCTATTGTGCCTAAGGCAACCAGCGTATATCAGTAAACTTATGGTTCATTAAATATTGATCTTTAATCAGTGCATCAGAACTTCATTAACCATAAGAACAGTAAATAGGTGCAGTAAAACAGAACAGATCCTCACACACATGAGCAAAAGATCTAAGGTGGAAACCCAATGTGGGTGAAACCACCTACTACAATTCGTCTCTATCATCTTTTAATAAGAAACTTCCTTTTACAATATTTTTGTACTAGTGCAGTCTTATACCAGTACGCAGGCTTCTACCTGCAGAAGGCTACAACCTTCTCTCGTTCTCTAGCTTCTCCTGGGAAGGAGCTACAACCCCCTTATCTCTTGTACTAGCTAATGTATTAGTATGTAGGTGCTGACCTATAGAAGGCTACAACCTTCTATTTTCTTCCAGGGACCATGTTTCATAAATTTTCAGACTGGATCCATCAATAACAATAATCAAACATCAAATACATCTGCATCAACCAATATCCTTTGTTGAATCAAACAATTACTTCTTTGAATGTTGTAACCAGAATACATTAACAGTAACCAGAAACCAATCCTAAACTCAGAACACTACAGCAATAAGTAGCTAAAACATATTTCATGAGACGTACGCCACTTAAATATGTTGAACCTGCGTGCATACGCTTTTGTATTAAGACTAAACAGCGTATACATAGTTTTGACTTACTGAACCAGCATGTATACACGCCTTTACTGTGCCGAACCTGTGTACAGATCTATAAAAGATAATTTACCCTTTTCACTTATTTAGACATCAGCTATACCCAGATTATCAAATTTATAGATCAACTCATGCGCCAAATATAATAGATCAAAATCACACAAAGATACCACTATTCAAGCCTTAAGATCTTGACCCAACAATAGAACTTATGCTTCTTCTAGCACTCAGGTTCTTCCTTGGTTCAGATCCAGCTATGCGCCATAACCCAATTCTAGATCTTGCTCTCCATAAGATATTCAATGCTTTAGTGAATACCTTTGCCTAATGATCTCCTTCCCCTTTTATAGTTTTAGGCCTTACTCAATACCATGGTCCAAAACCATAGAGAATCAATACCATGGACCCAATACCTGGGTTCAACACTTTGGATGAGATACCATGGTCCAAAACCATAGGTCCAAATAGTAAGGACAAAATACAATGGACCAAAAATAAGTTTTCCCACATGTATGTGCTTTTCCTTGCATGAAAGTGCGTGCATATGTATACGCGCCTTTTGATCGTCAAACCCATGTGTATACGCGACTTGGGTAAGAGGAACCTGCGCATATCTCTTTTTCTTTCATTCTAAGAGCCTGAACTATGATATGTCATTTGAGTGAGTTACCATCAAGGACAACACCTGTGTCATAGCACTGAACCTCTGTCATAATGCCAACATGTTTTCCATCACTTGTTCAACATAATGATGTCTGGTCTTATTTTGTGTTGCATGATAAACCATGAAAGTGATGTCGTGTTTCCATCACTTGTCAAAGCAAATAATGTTTGGCCTTATCTTTGTAAATCGTGTGTTGCAGTGATGATATGTTTTCCATCACTTATTGAAGCAACAATGATATTTCGGCCTTTTTGTGGTAGCTGGGGTATCATTTCCATTTCAATGTAAACTTGACCACCGAGTATGTGTTATAAACTCATGGCAAGTGTGGGATGCTTGGGTAATTAGTTGGTCATGAAAGTCAAGCATGTAATTTGGAAAACAATGTACTACAAGTTGCAGAGGTTGTAGGTGTTGGCTCATCGCTAAAGGCTCTGAAGAGCAAAGGTGAACGAGATGGAAGCGAGACCTTTCAGGATGCTTGTGATGTAGACAAGGTACATAGAAGTTGTAGATTATTTTTTATGCTTTTGGAGGACCAAAAGCTCCTCAGTGGGGAGGATTGATCCAGGTGGCTCCAAGGACACACATACGACAAAGAGGGCTTATGGAAGCTCAAAAATCAAAGTGATCAGAATTATTTCAAACTAGGACCAAAGCATAGATCTCATCTTCTTGATCACAATGGTGCAAACGGTTCATTAATCCGAGTCTGGATGAGGAAGATAGAGGCAGTCAGAGTTTTGGTTGACTTTTGCTGACTCGACAAGCTTAATGGAGACACAATTTAGAATTTTTCTAGCGGATGGAATCCGGCCAACTCTGGCCTGACTCTGGGCGAAATTGTGGCCTCATTAGAATGACTCCTACAGTAAAAACTTTGGAAATTCAAAAATGGAATATATGTATATATATATCTAATATATATATATATATATTATATATATATATATATATATATATATATATATATATATATATAATATAATATATATATATATATATATATATAAAGGAGGGGTGGTGGGTCACCACACCCACCACCCCACACCTCTCCCTCAACTACCGTAACTAAACATTAATAAGGGGTGGGCGGCCATGACCCCACCAGCCCTGGAGTTGCTCAACAAACATTAATATGCCAACCTCCCTTTTTTTAAATGCAATACGCTGCCCTTGTGAACAGTGCAAATGACCGAATACATGCCGCGGACATTAAGGGGCGATCCACTCAATCCAGGCTCGACCCCCAAAATAAATATAGTTGCAATTTTGGTAAAATGAAAGAGGTATTAATATGTAGGAGTTTGGGTTTGACCACCCAACCTCCTCCTTATAATTCAGGATTTTTACCACAATGCCAAACCACATTTCATTGAAAATTACATCCACGAAATTATATAAACCCTCATTTGCATAGTGCGCTTGGGAGTAGATGGAGGAAACAGGAGTGGGCATGTAAATCGAGACGGAATATTTTTTTAATTAATTTATTTGTAGGTGGAACCATGATTGAGCAAAATTTCCAGGAGGGGGAAATTTTTGCAGTGTCCAAATTGGACAACCTTATGTCGATTTTACACCTCTCAGTGACACGAACCCGATGGCACGGTCTATTTCTTGATCTGAGAAGCCAATTTGTAGAGGACTAGGAGGAGGGAATCTTTGAGTAATCTAGGGGGAATCTAAAAGATTCCTTGAGCCCTAGATTCTCACTTTCTCAGAATTCAGAAATTCGACAGTCGATTTTGCACTATTCGACGCCACAAATCTGATGATGTGTTCAGATTTTCCATTTTCTCATTCTATTTTCGACCACTTTTCTAAGTGGAGTGTAGGTGGCAACATTCATGAGCGAGTAGTTATTTCCATTTGATTCGATGCTGTGAGATTGATGGTCCGAACAACTTCAACAATTTGACATACGCTTCTTCAGATGGCCCCTGGATATGAGGTATAAGCACTGTGTTCATGTAATTCTTTTGCTATGCATTGTGTTTCACAGATCCCTGTTTGATGTTTGATGTGGGATGTTGTTTCTTACTTGTATCATGATTCCTGCTTGATGTGATGCAGAATCAGTTGTGTGACGTACTTGTTGTCATGATTTGTCATGTTGTGTTTTGAGATCCCTTTGTTGTATGTTGATGGGATACTCATGTTGTTGTCATGTATGTTTGCATGGAGATCCCTTTTATGCCATATTGGCGGGATGCTCATGATCATCATGCATGAGTTTATTGCATACTAGTAAGAGTCTTTTGACTGAGAGTTCCTGTAGCTGAACATCTCTTGGAGCCACTCCTACGTGAGGGAATTTTCCTTGTATGATAGAGACATCACCTCTTATGTACATCATCACTATTAACAACACTTAATGTAGCGGCCTACACCATCTTGACACCGGGGCCTGCAGACATAGTCTCTCCTAGACGAACTTCGTTATCAACGACTTATGTTTTCATGTGTTGATGAATTTCATGTTCCTCTTATTTACAATATGCAGATGTATTCATTTATGTTCTTCTAAAAATCCAATTTAACACATCATGAAAGTAAAAGGTCTTGGAAGGGTCCTTTGTCACACTTGGACCTAGATCGAGGCTTGCTAAGTAAGATTCTTGTAGTTAATCATAGATTGGATCATAAAATTCGAAAAAATCCTCTTGCAAACCCTAAAATCCTGAAGAGAATGAGTTTTCAATTAAAGGCATGGAATCAGGATGAGATTATTGTAAGGGAAAATGAATCTAATCATATTCAGAAGGCTTGTCAAGATAGTGAACACTTGACATAACATCAACAAAGTTTGAAGTGCCTCAACTACTTGACAAACATCTAAATAGTGAGAATACAAACCATAAAGATCAATCAATGAAAAACAATTGTTTTTAGATACACTAGTGGGAAAATGATCAGTTGGATGACGATTCCTAGGGCCATAATTATGATCAGATGGAATGATTAAGGCATAAGATTTTCAGTTAGTAGACAACAAATATAGATCAATTTGAATAGATTTACAAATTCTTTGAATGATAAAATCATTTTCCTCGCATGTTAAATGTGACCAACCATTTCCTTGTTACTGGTTACAATCATCGAAAGATTTAAAAATGAATGTTAGCATAGAAAATACATGAAACCAGTTAGAGTGAAAAGAGGAACTTGATTCACAAAATAACACAAACATTCATTAACACTGAAGAGGATATCTTGTGCCCATGAATACAATTATCAACATCAAAACATTCACATGAAAAACTACGAGTTTATTATTTTCAAAAGAATCTGACAAGTACGAATCCTTCAACCAAAGATAATCTTTGAAATGATCAGCTTCATAGCTTTGTATGTCCATGAAAGGTATACAGTCCAAACACAAGTTTGATACAAGATATTTGCATTGATATGAACTAACTAAAATAGAATCTTCAATTTGATATTAAACTGAATCTTGAAAGCTAAAAGAACTATATCCAAAATACCGAAGATCTTTCAAGAAGGAATTTCCAATCAATGAAACCATGCAAGGAAAAGAATTTTGTGAGAAAATCAAGATCTAACTTAGTTCAGGAATCACATCATGATTGTGAGAACCTGACATAACCATCGACGAAAGTTAAATTGCATCAACTTCATGACAAGTCCTGAAACTTTCAAGGATTGTAGAATTTCATTTTGAAGATTGAATCATATCATGCATGGTGTGTGGACAACTAATACCAGTAATTTTAACAAGATCAGTATTATCATGACAGTAACCACCTACAACGCTAATTCGATCAAATTGTGCACCTTCAACAAATAGATTAATCTAGTCAAAAGATTCTTCTAATTGAACATATAATGATGGATAGATTGGATCAATCTCATGAGTTACCTGAACAAAATAATTTTCTTCATGCGAGATTGGAAATGATAAGGGATGGAATGGATACTTGATGAGATGATTTCTTCCTTCTTTATCATGGATAACCTCACTATGTTGTGTCAATTCAAAATTCTCATTAGTTAAGGAACTTGAAGATCATGTAGTATATACATCAGAAGTTAATGCATTGCAAACAAGAGGGAAAAAGGGATAACAAGTTGAAGAGGAAGTTTCCATAAGAACATCTTTTTTAACTAAATCAGATTTAAGATCTAAATTTTTTGAAAGAAAACCTTCTTGAGAAACCAAAAGATTAGTTGGTGCACTTGGGCATTCATCATAATATACATCAATGGAGTCATCATCATTAAACTTATGGTTACCCAAGACTTTAGAGGAATCACTATAAGGAAAATACCTTCTAGCATAGGTTTTTGTCCCAAAAATACGTTTGTAAGAGAGGTGGAAGAGCGGATTTTTTAGCAGATGTTTTTTGGGTGGTGCGTCTATAATGTAAAAACACTTTGGTTCTTTACTATCCATACAAGCACTGGAATTCCATAGAACATGGTGCACCATGGAAATTTTATTAAAAAAAAAAAAAAAACATGATGTTCTGAATAACACAACACACTGGCGTTTGAATAGTTGATAGCACCGATTCCCTTCATGTAGTTAAATGTCCTTGTGCATACCACTAAGGAGCACCACTATAGTTTCAAATTTCAAAAAAATGTGGTGCTATTTTCCAATGACACAATGGTGTTTTAAGATAAATATGAGAAGTTTGAAAGACATTTATGATGATTTGGATGTTAGTTCAAATTTTGCATTGTTTTCATTGCAACCTTCTTCATTTGAAGAAGAAATCAAAGATGAAAATTGGGTGCAAGCCATGGATGAAGAAATTGAAGATACTGAAAATAATGATACATGGGATTTGATTGATTTACCAAACGTAAAAAATTTTCATTGGTGTGAAGTGGGTGTACAAGACAAAGATGAATGAGAAATGTGAAGTTGACAGATTTAAAGCAAGACTTGTAGCAAAAGGATTCTCGCAGTAACCGGGAATAGACTTTAGAGAAACATTTTCTCTAGCAGCAAGATTGGATATTGTAAGAGAAGTTCTAGCCACAACAGTTAAGAACAAGTGGAAAGTATATTAGATGGATGTGAAATTTGGCTTCTTGAATGGAATTATAGAAGAAGAAATTTATGTGCAATAGCCTCCAATATATGAAGTTGAAGGTAAAGAAGATAGATTTTACAGGTTGAAGAAAGCACTCTATGGACTGAAACAAGTGCCTAGAGCTTGGTATAGTAGAATCGACAACCACATGATTAACAATGGATTTTGCAAAAGCAACATTGAGCCTACCTTGTACACAATGGTAAATGAGCATGGAGAATATTTGATTGTTTACTTATATGTGGATGACATGATTTTTACAGGGGATTTTGAGTTAGATGAATTTAAAGTAGCCATGATGAAAGAATTTGAGATGACAAATCTTGCTCTCATGAAATATTTTCTTGGCATAGAAGTTGAGAAATTTGAAAAATGATTTTTTATTTGTCAAAATAAATATGCCAAATATTAGTTGAAAAGATTCAGGGTTGAAAATTGCAAACCTATCCCTACACCAGTTGAAACAGGTACAAATTTAAGCAAGGATGATGAAGGATCAGATGTCAATCCAACTCTATTCAAAAGATTGGTTGGCAGCCTCATGTATCTCACAGCTACAAGACCAGATATTATGCAAGGAGTAAATTTGATTTATAGATTTATGGAGACTCCAAAAGACACACATTGGAGTGAAGGAAAAATAATTCTGAGATACATAGCAGGAACTAGAGATTGTGGCATATTGTATGCAAGAAAGGAAAAGGATGATTTGATTAGATACACAGATAGTGATTTTGCAGGAAGTTTGGATGATAGAAAGAGCACTTCTGGTTTTGTGTTCCATCTTGGTTTAGGTGTGATTTCATGGGCATCTAAGAAGCAACCCATTGTGACACTTTCATCAGCAGAAGCATAATATGTAGCAACATGTCAAGTAGTCTAGTTAAGAAGGGTGTTTGACGGACTCAAGAAAATACAATAAGGATCAACAACAATATATTGTGACAACACCTTAGCAATTGCACTATCCAAGAATAGTGTGTTTCATCAAAAGAGCAAGCATAATGATACTAGATATCACTTTAGTAGAGAACTTGTGAGAAATGGAGAAGTTCACTTGAAGCCTTGTAAATCTAGTGATCAATTGGCTAATACATTTACTAAGTCATTAGAACAAGATGTGTTTGAGTTTCATAGAAGAAACTTGGGTGTTGTAAGTCTAGCCGAGACATAGACCAGAAGGCATGTTTGAGTCGTTATGAGTCAGTCTTAGCTTAGCGGTAATAATTAAGAGGGAGTGTTAAAATAAGCTAATTACTCTTGCAGGAGGAGTTGACTAAAGTTAGAGAGTCAATTAACTAAGCATTGAGTCAAGTCGAGATAATTCCTAGTCGAACTTATAATGTGTGGTTTCATGTCAATTTGTGTGGTTGCATGTCAAGATATTTTAGGCAAGTCGCTAGTTGGAAAAGGTTAGATACCCTTCACCAGGTTTATTGTAATAATCAAGTTTTGTCTGATCAATAGAAGAGTCGTAGCTCATGTGTTTCGGGTGAATTTGTGATTAAGCTTCTTTGCCTTACCAACAGATTGTCATCAATCATAGGCTACTGCAAAGAAGATAATTTCCACATGGATGAAGGGATAGAGACACTCAAACAATTATTGGAAATATCAATTAGCAATAGCGTGGAGGATACATTACTAATTATGTTCGGTATGCTCCCATTGAGATTATTGTTGTCCAATTCGATCATACTCAACATTGGTAAGCATAGAAACCTTGCTGGGATCGAACCATTCAAATTATTTTTCCCAATGTCGACTTCAACCAATGAATCACATATGCCCAGAGACTCAAGAATCAGCCCGAGAAATGAATTACTTCATATATCTAAAAATTGCACGCATCTTCCCTTGTAGAGATTCAGAGGGATCGAACTAGTGAAGATATTGAAAGAAACATCCATGTCCACTAACTTTCCATTTACGCCCAGTTGCTGAGGTAGGAGGCCTATGAAAATGTTCTTTGAAAGCCACGAAGCCTCAAATTTTGGCAAGTTCCCAATGGAAGATGGAATACTATCGTGTAGTCCATTAGACGACATATCCAATTCCCTCAACTATTTTAGCTCTGAGAATTGCACGGGTATTTCACCAGAAAGGCTGTTATTAGATAGATACATGAATAACGCCTGTGAGGCCCAGTTGATGAGGGATAGCGCCTGTGAGGACATTTCCATACAAATTCATTGTATTCAAATTTTGAATACCATCAATCTCAAAAGGAATCGCACCACCAAGACCACAATAAGTAATCTCCAAGTGTCCAAGCTTGCTCAAATTTCCTATCTCGGGAGGAATCCCACCATCTAATGAATTTTCTCCCCAATCAGTTGCAAAATTCCCCAAATAAAGTGTTTTCAAGTTCCCCAGATTGCTAAGCACTCTTTATATTCTTCCACTCAAACTATTTCCATAGAGCGAAATATATTCTAAATTTCTTAACTTAACTTCCCATACTCACGAGGAATATTGCCAGAAAAGTGGTTTCCTCCAAGATCAAGATGATTGAGCTTCATGAGATAGGCCAAATATAGTGGCAATGCCCCTAACAACCTATTATCGTAGACGTCGGTGACTTCTAGGTTCTTCAATTTTGATAGGTTGGAGGGGAGGCTTCCAGTGAGGATGTTATTAGATATGGGAGGTTTTAAATATGTTAAATATGTCTCAGATTAATCTGGTCATTTTAATTTTAAATTTGCGTAATTACTTCAGTTTGTGGAGATGATAAATATTTTCAATAACTTTAATGATGAAAAATGATGAAATAAAATTTTTGAATGCAAAGTGACAATGTAATAGTGTTGAATCATAGAAAATGTGAATAATAAAAATGTAGCCAATTACAAATAGTCTTCATTGTGATCAATCTCAAACTATTTTCTTCTACTATTCTTATTGTCACCCTTGTTAGTGTTAGAGTCGGTCTGGTCAGTCCTCCGTTAGATATCAAACTCTGTATGCATTTCATGTTTAGGTGTCCCGCTCCATTCTCCCAGTTGCATTCCGCTAGGGGCATGCCATAATCTGATGGAGAAGGTCATGATAGTCATTCCCCCTCATGTCTGGCTCCTGCTGGCTCAGGTCTTTTGTCAATAATCATCAAAGTCCATGACAGTCAAGGTCTGGTCCTTTAAAGGAAAAAGGTCATTTCAAGGTCTAGGTATAGGAATTCATCAATTTGGTCTTTGAACATATCCAGTAAAGCCATGCAGGCCAGAGTGAGGCCCTTACATATTTATGGTTCAGAGAGCTTCATCATCATGTGGATAGACTTCGACTCTTCTTCAAAACTCTGTTTTGAAGAAAAGTCAAACAATGTCATTTATGAAAAAAATTTCAAAAAAGTCGTGAGTTGATTTTTTCAGATGCAGTCATGGTTTCCATGGCCAAATGTCCTGTCGTGCAATCCCTGCAAAGAGTGTCGAAAATTTCATCATTTGAGATAAAATTTCAAAGGGAAAGTGAAAATCAGTGTGTTTTAAAGTCAGTGAAAAAAGTGCAAAACATAACATTAGAAAAATGGGTTTTTGAAGAGGCAAAAATTAAACCCACCTCTTCCAAGGCTATATATACAATTTTTTGTCAAAGCCAAAGGCATTGTGCTATTACAAGCCTTGGAGAAGCATTGTAAAGGTGTGAGTGTGCATTGGTGAGCGTTTGAGTGAGTTGGAGGCGGCTTTAGAGGGCGCGGCGCATATACCTAGAAGCGCAGCGCACACAGAGGGCGCGGCGCACATGCAACCTGCCCACAGTGTAATTTTTCTAAGGGCACGGTGCACTGGGCTTTGTGCGCGGTGCATACAGACAAGGGCCAAAACAAGTGCCCAAACACTCCCAAATTTTGGTGAAGCCTATCAAATTGAGAGATATTACAAAGGCACCCAGCCTCACACCATCATCAAAAGGGCAGCCTAATCATAGTCCACATTTCAGTTATGACATCAAAACATTTGTTTGAGTATGAGATGGAGACATAGAGTGACTCATCCTCAGAAGAGCAGGCTCCCAGGAGACACCACAAGAGTGGCAAACATGTCAGGGATGAACCCACTACCCTCACCAAGTTACAAGCTTGCCCTCTTGCCATGTCATGCTTCCAGCACCTATCATGTTTTGAATTTTGTCAAAGGGTGGAAAATGTTAGAGTTCATCATGATTTGGCCCGTTTATTTGTGCTTCATCTACATGGAGGTCAGTCTATCTTGCCCGGGGTCACTTTCACATTGACACCCAAAGCTATATCAGTGGTAACAGGTATATCAAATGTTGGAGAACAGTGGCATAACAAGAAGAAGGTGGATAGCAAACAATATGAGCCTTACATCAAAGCCAGATTCTTGAATGAGCTCACAAGAGTCTTTCCCTTCAGATACTTAAAAGATGAGTATGCTCCACTCATGAGATTGATCATGAAATACTTCAGTTGTGAGGGGAGGTTCTCTCGATTGTATGCCTATCACATCCGGTTGTTCATGCACTTCACCAGGGTGAGGATGATGAACCTCCCATTTTTCATATGCAGGAACATAGAGAGGATGAACACCTTCATGCTGCATAAGACCCCCCAGCAGCAACTTAACAGTGTCTTTCACTTTGCTCTTATCCGGATTTTGGTAGATCTGTTAACACCCAGGTTGTTCCCTATGACTCCTTAGGGAATACGGCCGGGGTAACCACTAACCAATCTTTGGGCTACAGCTTCTAGCCCAGCTGTAGTCAGAGAGGGCTCTCTCTATTAGTTGTGTCACTGCTTTCAGTGAGGGTTTTAGGCTAGTTATGAGATGAGTTTTTGGTTGTTTGTGTGTTTGGTTGGGGGGATGATTCTGATTTCTTTAAAGTATATCAGCAGCTAAGGTTAATCCATTGGGCAATGGGGTCTAGGACGGTTTTCTCTTGAGATCTTGATTTGGTGAGGGGGAAGCTATAGGGCCTGTGTGCATTCCATGAAACAAACTGTAAATAGCGAGAATGGGGTGAAGACAACCAGCAAAGAGCAATTAAGATTTCTTTACTTAAGCTGTATATTGTGAAAGAGGCTTGTTATCTAGGAGCAATTACTTGAATTCCTAAAACAACAATACACTGTGATGATGTAGTATTAAAGGTAGCAGTGAAGAATTACGCTTTAAATACCTTATCAGAAGAAAACATATAAGATAGTTTAGATTGAGCTCAGGGTAGTCGATGACCAAGTCCTGAGACTATTCTTTTTCCTTACTATCTAGATTTTCAAGTGTATAGAAAACATGAGAGACATATGGAATAACAGGGAACACAGGTGAAATAAAGAGTCATGAGAAAAACTTATTGAGCCATGTAATGCACAGGAATCCTGCAACTTTGAGCCACACACCATCAAGAGATCAAGAGACAAACATCTTTGAAGAAATCCCACTGTCTTTTGTATTAACTGTCTGAGATTTTTACAATATCAGAATGACAGAGAAGATATCAAGAGAATTTCTTACATCCGGAGTCCAACCCCTCTAAACAAACGCGAGGGGGAATATATAGAGTTTACATACAAAAATATCTTAGGTATGGAGTCATCTGAGAGGAAAATATCTCTTACACTCGTACAGGGAGAGTAGATGAGAAGTTATTGCAAGTATAAATGATCTTTAAAAGCCTTTAACTGCTGTCAGGATGGATTTTTGACCTTTGGGCACTGCGAAGTCGGTTGTGCGGCTTTATCATAAATATAGACTGAAGTGCTCTGTCACTTTGATTTTTGTATATTCTTGGCCCTGCCACCTGTGCTTGCTGATGCTGCTGTTGATGCCGAGTACCTGTGCTAAGTTGGCTCAGCGTCTTTATGCTTGCTGTCATGGCTTTGTCCACCTGTAGATGCAATATAGACTGTATTGCTGAAAAACGTTTTGATTCTTCAGCTTTGGTTCAAAAGTAGCTTTATTAAGTCCTGCCATGTATCTGGAGGAGGAAGCTGATGCCTCAAAATTGACCCTAAGGTCTCATCAGCTTCTGTGTACTTATAGAAATGAGGAGGCTCATCAAACAGATGTGTTACTTCATTTTTAATAAAAAACAAATTATCTAATTTTTCAAAAAGAGCCTGTCCTGTTATTGGGCCTGCTGAAGATGACCCAGGAGCCTCAGCAATCTGAATTGCTGCAAAAGTGCTTACTCTTTTGATGTATTTCTCATGAGAGAGAAGCTTCCCTGATTCTTCCAAGTTGGGAAGCCCTCTGTCCTGTAGGGCTGTGAGCCTATACTGAAACTTATTTATATATGCCTGTATATCATGGATCTTCCTGTCCAGGGTCTGAATTAGGTTCTTCATTGTTGTGGTTCTTTTGATTAGGGAAATGGTTTCAGTCCTATTGGCAATTCCCATTTTTATCAGCTGAGAACCAGTCCTATA
>APFE031505913.1:0-10032 GCA_000404065.3 Pinus taeda
CCAAAATTTGGGGTTTCCATGCGGCGCCCAAAATTTGGGGTTTCTACTCGACGCCCAAAATTTGGGGTTTCCACCCAGCGCCCAAAATTTCATACTGTCATCATTGTCATCCTGGACCAATGCTTCCAAGGTCATTGGGGACTGACTCAACGTCGGAGACCCGATGGCTTTCCAACATGCAATAGACATAATGCAGGTTGATGCACCCTCATCAATGACTATACGATGGATCGTTTTAGAATTGATGACGACTTGAATGAGGAAAGCTATTTGATGAGACAGTCAAGGAACATGGCTCTCGAGGTCGAAGGTGATTAAATCCGAGTCCGCTGGGTCGATGCCACCGATGGCCGATAGCAGGGACTTCCTCTGGGGGGGCAGCTCTGAAGGACCTCTAGGGCGGACATAGCAGATGAAGCCTGGGAGGGGGTCGGATTGTCGTCTCAGTACTCCGTCTCTCGATATGGAGAGGACCAGAGCTGGACGGGGGAGCATTTGAGGGAACCTCTGGCTCCTTCCCGGCGGACGACAGATACTCCTTAGATCGAGTTGTTACATGAATAGGAATAGTTCCAGCCATGAATACCTGGGAACCGAAGGGAGAAGATGAAGAAGGATCAGCCACCATCTGGGTTTGCTGAGAGGGAAAGGGTTCTTTCAGAACCGCAGGGACCCCAGGAGCACCTTTCAACAAACGACTAACTTCGGACCACCTAGGGTAGTCCTTAGTGTAGTGATCTTCCTCACAAATGAGGCAAGGATACTTAGGTTTGCGTTTAGCTCCTTCCTTGGTGGGAGGTTTAGAGGATTCCTGCTTGGGTTGATCGGACTTATTTTTCCCTTTCCCCTTTTCCTTTTTCTTTCCTTTCGAGGTCTTGCCTGTCGTGGTGGACTGGACGGCATTGACCTCGGAAGTGTTACCGGAAATTACAACAACCTGGGAAGTGTTTTCGTGGGATGCACTTGACTTTTGCTTCCCAGAGTTCGATGATTTTTTAGAGGCCTGGTTTACAGAGCCAATGACTCCATCGACAGATGGCTTGGGCGGAGCCTTGGATGTACCGGGCCTAGGGGCGTCTGGCAAATAATCATACAAAGTACCAGACTGAGAGTAAACTAAGTCTAGGTACTGAGCGCGCGCGATCGCTTGCTCTTCAGTTACGGAGGCTCCCATAGCAATGTCCCGCGCAATCTTGGGGACAAAGGAAGTCGTAAACTAGTCGGTGAGGAGGAAATCAGGGATCCAGAACTTGATTAACCTGCGACGCCTTCTCCATTCGTGAATATGATCGGAGATATGCGTAGCAGTATCCTGCTTAAGAGACGTGAGGAGGTGAGTCCCTATCTCGTACCGAATGGGTAACTGAAAGTGATTCAAAAATGCCATAGCCAACGAATTGAAATCATGAAATGACGCACGGGCCAATTCAATATACCATTTAGTTGCCGAACCAGTGAGGGTCCTCTGAAAGAGGCGAAGCCGGATCGAGTCATCGAGCCATGAATTTGACGAACACCATAAGTGATACGTCATCACATGAGCCTGAGGGTCCTCTCCGGTCTCCCCATCAAATTTGGGACAACCACTAGGTATTTTAGTTGGAACTGGTGGCCATTGTGGATCGTGTAGAATGGGATCATTTGTTAACTTCGACACATCGGGCAGTTCCAAGGTTGCTAAAAATGGTAGCTGCAGATTAAAAGACATTTGTGCCTGATACGAGGTAGAACCAGAATTCCATCCAGTTCCTAGTTTCCCCCACTGTCCTTGTCCCGATGGACCTGGTCCGTAAGGGCCTTGTCCATAAGGATTTTGTCCATAAGGGTTATTCCCAGAACCGGGTTGCTGATTCTGCCCCCCAGCACCCCATTGGTTACCATATTGGCCAACAGGTTGTTGATAATTCGGATAAGGATTACCCTGCGGCTGTTGGTAATTCTGATACGGGGTATATTGATTTTGCCCCTGGGGTTGTTGGTATCCGTACTGAGCCTGGGAACCAGGCGGCATTTGATGACCAGATTGGGATTGATACCCACCTAAATGCTGGGGTTGGGATTGGTACCCACCCGAATAAGGAGGCTGGGCGTGATAACCACCTGAATAAGGAGGCTGGGATTGATACCCACCTGAATAAGGAGGCTGGGATTGATACCCGCCCGAATACAGAGGCTGGGATTGATACCCGCCTGAGTACAGAGGTTGGGATTGGTACCCGCCCGAGTAAGGAGGTTGGGATTGGTACCCACCTGAATACGGAGGCTGGGATTGATACCCACCTGAATACGGATGCTGGGATTGGTACCCACCTGAAAGAGGAGGTCGGGATTGGTACTCGCCTGCATGCTGAGCCGTCTGGCCAGAAGGTTGTCCTGGTCAGATTTGAGATGGCCCTGTTCACCCAGAAGGTCGAGCTTGCTGAGTGAGGGGCTGCCCTTGTGCAACCGAGGATTGTCCTTGTTGACCATAGGGTTGCTGAGCGGTAGGCCGGCCTTGCTGCACGTAAGGCTGGCCCCCTTGCCCAGAAAGGTTGCCTTGTTGGTTTACGGGTTAACCTTGCTGCCCATAAGGTTGTCCTTGGTTCCCATAAGGTTGCCCCGAAGGGTAGCCTTGTTGGGTACCTGGTTGACCTTGTTGGGCGTTGCGTTGTCCCGGGATTCCAGAAGGTTGCCCAAGATATGTAAAATCCGGACCACTAGAGACTAAAGGTTGTCCCTGATTGGGTTGTCCTTGTGGACCTCCCTGTTGACCTGGGTAATTTTGACCAGCATACTGCTGCCCATGATTAGGCTGCGAGTAGGGCTGTTGACCCTGGTAGGGTGGTCCTTCATGTCCTTGTCCCGGATGGTACTGGCTGCCACCATAGCCGGTGGTACCCCAAGCCACGTTCAATGGAACGGAAATCTCATCATAAGGTATTTCAGGCAAGGAGGTAAACAAGTAATGATTCTCAGGATCATAATATGGGCCTTGCTCATCTGGGTTTTGGACATTACGCAAGTATTGAAAATATGCCTCCTCTGCCATCATATGATCGGAAGAAGGAGGAGCACCACTTGTAGGGTGCACAACTGTAGAAGCGGGTGACAGTTGACCACTTTGCGTTGGACCTCGAGATGGGCCAGCGGCAGAAGTGACAGCTGATGACGCTGTGACGGTACTAACAACTGGAGTTGACGCCGCGACACAAACGGTCGAGTTAGAGGGGACTGTTGTAACAGCAGTATGGTGGACTTGGGAAACAAATGGTCCTGTGGTAGGGACGATGTTTTGATCCCAAACAGAAGAGGAAGCTGCAGAGTTCATAGCATCCCTCAAAGATCTGTAGCGCGGCGGCACCGTGACACCCAAAGACGTAACGGTGTAGGGCGTAGAGATTATGGGGGATGTCGCCGGAATGGGAGTATCTATACTCGACATGACGAACGGGCCACTCGACACAGGAGAAGTGTCGCCCATATCGGAAGAAGCCATTGGAGATGGGACATCGACAGGAGTGGCAGGAAAATCCTCATCAAAGGGCTCCTAAATAGGGTTGTAAAAGAACTCGTAGAAATCATCCTCTGGAGTTCAAGAATTCAATGGTTGGATGCTCGGAACAATGGGAAGAGCATCACAGACCGGAGTTTCAGGGGCAACAGAAGATGGAGACCCTTCGTCACTTGGGACAGAAGACGGAGTTGATGGGTCCGCTAGGATGATCAAAAAACGACCCTAGGCAAGTTAACAATAAAAGCCTACTCAAAACTAAACGCACACAAAATCTAACCTGGTAATATTATCGTGGCCAATTAAATTTTAAGACACGGGAACTGAACTTGACCTTTTCATGTTTCGAGAGTCGAGAAAAGGACGAAAATATGACTCTATCTCCTTCGAATGTTTAATGAGCACGAAGTGACAAGACGCTCACCTACACCTTTTCTTTTAGGGAGTCCGAAAAGGATCAAAAGTGACTGCTCTGGAGATTCTAAGCAAAAGGTTTACCAAGCAATCCGTAAAACTGCTTATACACATTGGTAATCGTATGAGAACCAAGGACTTTTCGTACTGCAGTCAATCTTCCCGAATGCTGTGTTCGGTGCGTTACAGTTCACAAGGCAGCAGACTCGGCTTCCTATGGATAAAGGATGCAAACCTAGTGGAGTCTCCCCATATATACGCGACGGTACGTCGGAGCCCAAATCCGTGCTAGACCACAATTGAATCACACCAGGAGGAATCACCCAACCTTAATGAGAAAACAAGAGTGACTAGGTTTAACGACGCCGGAGCACGTCTCTAGCCTAGACCTCTAGATATTTGCGTTAAGTTCCAATGCGTTTTTAGATAAATTTGGTTTATTTTACGGTTGATCTTGAATTAAGTTTTGATTTCAGGTCCTACCGTATGATATCTCAAAAATACTTATATGCAAACTACATGCCAAATAACATCATTTCGTTCGATGAGTTCTAACTATGAGAAGGTTAGGAATTTTTCAATCAAACAAAACGAATTCAAGCAACCAAACAACCTAATGCAACTAATGGTAAGGAAAGGAAACTTTTCTTTTGAAAACACAAATCAACGAAATGTTCTTTTCCTTTTAACAATTAAATGCAAAAGATACTAGTTTAATTCTTTTTCAATGGCACAAAATGCTTAAAATGATTTTGAGAGACAGCTACACCAAGCAAAAGAAATGAAATCACTCAATGCAAACACAAGAAAGTTCCCAAGACACTAAAAACCAGTTTTCCAAATCAAAGGAAAACAAAGGCTTATGAGCTATGTGATCTAAGCTCAACAAGACAAAAAGGAATTCAAACAAGGAGGAAGAAAATCGCTTGGAACACAACCAAAACACTTTCAACACTCACTGAGCGAATGTGAAAAGCAAATCTAAAGTCGGCTGGTCAAACAAGAAAACAAGATCCCACGGAAGGCTTGACACACACACGGCCACTAGATGCCCTAGGGCTTGAGTGCGAAATCAATAGAGAAAAGAAAACACCTGGAGCATGGGAGTTCAAAACTAGTCAAACAAGGATCCAACACACTTCAGCAACTATAAAAGTTAAGACAAAATGCAAACCAAGCAATGAAAGCGAAAAGGAAGGCTTTGCAAAACTGAAAACAAGTAATAAACGAACCCTTGCGGAACAAGACTTCAAAAGCAAGTGTGTCACAGCTCAGACAAAATAAAACAAGTCATAAACCAAGTGGAAAGAGCAGGGGACAGTCAAACCAACAGGTTCAGGAGGCAAATTTGGACAAAAATGAATTCTACAGGATCAGCGCGGGTGACCCTTAGCAACAAAGCAATGACAAGACAACGAGCGTAGCAACTTTGCGCTGTCAGCGCGGAAGGACACAGATTAAGGGCGCTGGCTTGAAAACAAGGTCAGCGCGACTGTTAAACGTACAAGCGCGATGACAGGGAAAGCAAAGAAACAGATGTGCGATTTCAGCGCGACTGTTCTGATTTAAACCGCGCTGAGGCTAAAAAAAAGTAAAATCAAACCAAAAGCTCCCAGACCAAGGTAAAAGTTTTTAAAACAATTAAAGAATTTCCCAAAATGAACCAGGAAATTGAAAAACAGAGAACTAATCCCCAATTTTTGACAAGAGAGTGACAATCAAACTCAAAACAAGGATGAACAACAAAACACACAAGCAATGGTCCCCAGCGGAGTCGCCAAATTGTTGGAGAGGTAAATCCCCTCTACGGATAGAGGCGATCCCTACTAGCCTAGAACGGGTCTAGCAACAATCAATCAATGCTACTCTGCAAGTTCCTAGTTGCAATTACAAAGTGGGTAATGAACACCTACCTAGATTCCAGCGCTATGTTTGATGAAGAGATGCCACTCTCGCTCCTTCACTCCGGCTGGTCACAATCCTCCACTATCCTCGTGGGCGGACACCTGCACAAGCAAAGAGAAGACAAACACAAGCGTAAAATCTAGTAAAAGCAACTATACATCAGTCAGAAAGGATGTAATTCACATTAACCATTATAAGACAATTGAGAATGGAACCATAACATTAGTCATCTATCTTTTATTAATCAAAAACAGAGAAAGGTACAACCAATGTTCTGATGTTGAGTCCTTCTCAAGAGGGTCCAGCCAGCAAGTCTCATAAGCATTCACCCTTGGAGGTAGATCTCCCAAGACAAACAACTCTCTCTCTCACACAAGGCAACAAACTTCACAACCTTCCTTAAGCTCTCTAGCAATCCACACTCAACACACCAAATGCCTATTAAGAGTAGCACTAAAGCACTATGAATTCCTCTATGTCAAAGTCTATATGTCAAAAACTAGCTGCTCATGGCAATGGTGGAGGCTTATATAGGAGAAGGAGTCTCCATGAATAGTGAAAGGATTAGCTTATCTCCAAGAAAGGTGGCTCATAAGACGAACAGACATGCCATAGAAGGGAGGGCGACCTTTACAAAGCCAACAACTAGGTCTGGAGTCATCTGGAAGGCTGGCTGTTAGAACAAACTCGCCCAAACAGGATCAACGCGGGTGCATAACTGGACTGGCGCACTAACATCGCATCTCAATGATTGAAGAGGTCTGGTCAGCGTGACTTAATACAAGCGGAGGGTGCGCTGGCTATGAAATTCGATCAGCGCGGGAAACCCTTGTGCTTCCGCACTGGAAGTGCACCAATTGCACTATCATCTACCAGTTAGCACGGTTATTTCAATAACAGTCGCGATGATCCAATAAACTTAGGCAAAGAGGGTTTTTTGGCCATTTCAGAGAGCATGAGCATGATGGATTTGATTTCATGACACAGTAGGGAGACTGACAAGGAGACAGTGACAAATTACTGTGTAACAGTAACACTGGCCATGGTCATTCCGGGAGGCATATGTGAACAATTCCCCTTCTGCTCTCCAAGTTCTTGGAGCTGTATGGGCTGTTGTGGTGTGGCTCCCCGGCTTGTCCTGGTCTCCTCGTGCCCCTTTAGATGATACCAACGGTAGGTTTTCTTTCCGTGTGAAAGGTGGGTTGGCAATCGAGTTGTGTTTTTGGGTTTGCCTGAATGATGGCCTTGGGTTGTTTGTAGGGTGGTCGATTTTCATCTTCTCTCCATCCCCACTCGGTTGCACATGAGCGGTAATGTTGGCCATGGTCATCTCGGGAGGCATATGTGAACAATTCCCCTTCTGCTCTCGAAGTTCTTGGAGCTGTATGGGCTGTTGTGGTGTGGCTCCCGGGCTTGTCCTGGTCCCCTCCAGATGATACCAACGGCAGGTTTTCTTTTCATGTGAAAGGTGGGTTGGAAATCGAGTTGTGTTTTCGGGTTCACTTGAACGATGGCCTTGTGTCATTTGTAGGGTGGCCGATTTTCATCTTCTCTCCATCCCCACTCGGTAGTGCATGAGCAGTAATGTTGGCCATGCTCGTCCCGTGAGACATATGTGAACAACTCCCCTTCTGCTCTCGAAGTTCTTGGAGCTATATGGGTTGTTGTGGTGTGGCTCCCTGGCTCGTCTTGGTCCCCTCGTGCCCCTCCAGATGATACGAGCGATAGGTTTTCTTTCTTTCTGTGTGAAAGGTGGGTTGGCAATCGAGTTGTGTTTTCAGGTTTGCCTGAATGATGGCCTTGGGTCGTTTGTAGGGTGGCCGATTTTCATCTTCTCTCCATCCCACTCGGTAGCGCATGAGCGGTAATGTTGGCCATGCTCGTCCCGGGAGGCATATGTGAATAACTCCCTGTTTGCTCTCCAAGCTGTATGGGTTTTTGTGGTGTTGCTCCCTTGCTCGTCTTGGTCCCCTTGTGCCCCTCCAGATGATACCAGTGACAAGCTTTCTTTCCGTGTGAAAGGTGGGTTGATAAGCGAGTTGTGTTTTTGGGTTTGCCTGAACAATGGCCTTGGGTCGTTTGTAGGGTGGCCGATTTTCATCTTCTCTCCATCACCACTCGGTAGCACATGAGTGGTAGTGTGGGCCATGCTCATCCCCGTCCCTCTTGCCCATCCCAACGATAAGAATGGTTTGCTCAGTGCTCCATTGAGCCTTTGCTGTTGTGGTCCCAGATGGGATCCCCAAAACTCTGTCGTACCTATTTCGCTGCTGTGCCCCTCGGTTGTTGCGAACAGAAAATTTTTATTGCGTTGGGTAGCCATGTGTGGCTCCATTAAAATTGGATCCTCGTTATATTGTTCGCCTCCTCCCTATTGGGTGCGAAGGGTTTTGCTTTTCGTGTGAAAGGTGGGTTGGGAATTGAGATGGTTTTTTGGGTTTGCCTAAAGAATGGCCTTGGGTCATTTGTAGGGCGGTCGATTTTCAACTTCTCTCCATGCCCACCCAGTAGCGCATGAGCGGTAATGTTGGCCATGCTTGCCCCTGGAGGCATATGTGAACAATTCCTCGACTGCTCCAAGTTCTCGGAGTTGTATGGGTTGTTGTGGTGTGGCTCCTTGTGATGGTTGGCGTCTTCATTGTTCGGCTGTTTATGGCGCCAGTTTCTTGTGCTTGTACTCTTTCTTTGTTGGCATTGTCGGTTGAGATGCATACATTTAAGAGGGCCATGGAAGGGTTTTGGTTGTAAACCACCTACCCTCCCTCTTGCTTGCTTTTTCCGTCGGGTGATGTGAGGCGTTGTTCTCCTTGTTGTAAATTCAAGGGTTGGCATTCCTTTCAAAGTGCACAACATTTGTGGTTGCACTGGCTTTGAGGTTTTGATAGATGTGTTGGCCCATATGTTTGATTGTGGGGTCGGCTTTTTCCTTGCATCTTGCATGTGAGGCAGGCTTTTTCGGTTGGAAATGTTAAGTCACAACGTTTATGGGCATTTTGTTGTTTCAATTGTGTATGTGATCATGGTCCAATGGGGAGGAGGCTTGCTACGTCGATGGTGGGGCCTATCTAGAAGAAGGATTTCGAGGTGGAACGCTTCGACCTCCCTCCTTTGCGTGGAGGTGGCCGTAGGCGAAAATTATTCATCGTCCGGTCGGTAAAGCTGTGGGAAATCTCCTAGGTTGCCTGTATGTAGGGTGCGTGGGGTGTGGAGCTACCCGATCCGTCCTCCTGTTTGGATATGTTATTGTATTGTGTAGCGAGCCTCTTGATTTGAAATTATTTCCTTCTTTTGCCTTCGCATCGTGGTTGCCACAAGCGGTCAAGTGATCGAGGTTCGCCGTTGGTAATATCCGGCTGGACTCCTAGGTGGCCTTGGTGCGCGGCGGGGAGGGCTGGGGGGCATTTCTAAGAGAGGTTGTGAGCTCGGTTGGTCTTGTTTTGTTTCCTTCTGTTTCCTTTGCATTGAGGCTGCCAGCGATCATGGGATCGAGGTCCATCGTTGCTGCTTTCCGGGTGGACTCCTAGGTGGCCTCCGTGCGGGGAGGGGAGGGTTGGGGGCATGTGTTGTTTCAATTGTGTATGCGCTCGTGGTCCAATGGGGAGGAGGATTGCTCTACGTCGATGGTGGGGGGCTATCTGGAAGAAGGATTTCGAGGTGGAACGCTTCGACCTCCCTCCTTTGCGTGGAGGTGGCCGTAGGGGAAAGTTATTCATCGTCCGGTCGGTAAAGCTGTTGGAAATCTCCTAGGTTGCCTTTACGTAGGGTGAGTGGGGTGCGTAGCTGCCTAATCCCTCCTCTTGTTTGGATATGTTCTTGTATTGTGTAGCGAGCCTGCAGGTTTGCATTTATTTCCTTCCTTTGCCTTCGCATCGTGGTTGCCGCAGGCGGTCGAGTGATCGAGGTCCATCGTTGCTGCTGTCCGGGTGGACTCCTAGGTGGCCACGGTGCGTGGCTTGGAGGGTTAGGGGGCATTTCTAAGAGAGGTTGTGGGCTCGGTTGGTCTTGTTGTTTTATTTCCTTCCGTTTCCTTTGCATTGAGGCTGTCGCAGGCGATCATGCGATCGAGGTCCATCATTGCTGCTATCCGGGTGGACTCCTAGGTGGCCTCCGTGCGGGGAGGGGAGGGTTGGGGGAATGTGTTCTTTCAATTGTGTATGCTTTCGTGGTCCAATGGGGAGGAGGCTTGCTATGTCGATGGTGGGGGCTGTCTGGAAGAAGGATTT
>APFE031505915.1:0-43820 GCA_000404065.3 Pinus taeda
AGGATTGGTGAGCCGGGATGATGGCGAGTTGTGGCACAGGAGATTGGGTCACCTTCACCATGGAGCCTTGAAGATACTGCAGCAGATCACTACAGGGCTTCCTAAAGGCAAACTTGCGCAGTCAGATCAGTGCAAGGGGTGTACTTTGGGGAAGTTTGTGAAAGCCACCTTTCACGAGAAGGATAGTCGCGCCACGATGATCCTTGAGAGAATTCACACAGACGTGTGTGGACCCTTCTCAGTTGCTTCGACAGCAAAACACAGGTATTATGTGATTTTTGTTGATGATTTCTCTCGTAAGTGCTGGATCTTCTTCATGCAGAAGAAGAGCGAGACATATTCAAAGTTATGTGAATTCAAAGCACTGGTCGAGAAGGAGTAGGGGAAGAAGGTGAAGGCTCTTAGGAGCGATAATGGTGGTGAATACACCTCGGACGAGTTCAAGGATTTCTGCAAGGCAGAAGGGATTCGTAGAGAGCTCATAGCTCCCCATAACCCACAGCAGAACGGGGTAGCTGAGCGGAAGAACAGAACGATTGTGGGTGTTGCACGGGCAATGTTGCATGATCAGGGTCTACCCCTTCACTTGTGGGCAGAAGCATGCAATACAGCAGTTTATGTGCAGAACCGTTGTCCTCATAGGATACTTGGCATGAGTACACCTGAGGAGACTTATTCTGGTAAGAAACCTGATCTTTCTCATTTGAGGATTTTTGGTGCTAACGTTTACATGCATGTGACGAAGGATGCCAGAAAGAAGTTGGAGCCGACTGCAGAGGTTGGGATATTTGTGGGGTACACTGATACGCCCCACAACTATCGTGTGTATTTGCTAGACAATGGTAAAACTGTTGTGCGACGGGATATAGAATTTCAGGAGGAGAAAGCCATGAAGTGTTCGCTTGAGAGGGAGCTACACTTGCATGCAGATGAGGAGCTATTAGTTCCTAAGGACGAGCTTCAGGACGTGGATCAAACACAGGACGAGGTTCATGGAGTGGAAGAGACCACTCAAGCAGCACCAACCATCAGAGGGCGAAAGCGCTTGACAAAAGCTGAGCGACTGGCTCAAGATGCAAAGAAAGTTATAGGACCTGTTAGCGCTTGAAATTTCACCTCAGGCTGAAAAAGGCAAACCTCAAGGCAACATCAGACCATTTAGCCTCGTAGCATAGCCCTACGGGGCAGGAGAAGGCTCTCTCCAGTCAATCTCAGTAAAATCTTCAATGGATGAGATGACCAATAGGGTAACACTAATTTTAGGCTAGTAAACTGATCAAAAGGGTTGATTTTGGGTTTTTAGGTTTTTGGTGGCAAATTGAGGGGATGGCAATTTGGGTGCGGGGATTGGACACAGTTTCTGCAGGGGGTTCTTTGGGGCGAGGTAGGAGACAGTATTGATGCCTTTGATTGAGGTGGATTATTAGGAATGACAGGTGAGGAGTTAAGGAGAGCAAACAATAACTTTGAATTCTCCTTAAACAGTAGAAAACATTGAAATTAAACAAACTTAAAATCAGAGCATGACAGTCATGAATTCTTACTTTAACACTTCGTTTGCTTAATGTGCAGAAGGGAAAGAAAGGAAATGATTCACATAACACACTTACAGTACAAAGAGAAACACACCATCAATACATGTAACCACAAGAATCCCAAAAAGAACTGCAAAACCCAGGTCTTCCTTAGCCAAAAATTGCAGAGATACAGTGAAATAATACAATGATAGCTTCTCCCTCAAGAGTCCAACCATCAAAATGAACAAGAAAATACATAATATAGACAAGCCAACCTCTTCCCTGCCTCCAGGGGTCGAGCTCACTATCCTAGGAGCTGTTTCAACCACTTCTAAACTTGGCACTAAAAACTAGGCAGTCAAAACAACTTGCCTCTATAAAATAGGAAACCAATCCATTCATTAAATGTTCGCTTTTTATGAATGAATCTTCTAGAAAAGGTAAATAAGTGAAAAGTCACATAAAAATACATTAATTACATCAAAGAGGATAATAATCCACCCCAAAAAGTCAAACAGGGTCAAACTGCGTTTTTCTGAGCTGTACAGTGAAATTTGGAGAAATTTGCCTGACGGGTCGCGTACCTCTGCCTGACGGGTCGCGCGCCTTTGGGACCACTTTTGGGGCACTTTTAGGTGTCCAAATGAAGCAAGAGTAGGCTTGTTGGAAAGGTCTGTGAGTCTACTTTCTAACCCAACTGGAATTTCTGAATTTGGTGGTTATTTTCCCCTCCAAAATTGCAATCTCCCAAGACTTCTTTTTGTGTCTCAAAAATGTGGCAGAAAGTCATTTTTTGCTTGTTTTTTGACTTTTTGGAGGCCCAAAACTTCATAAAATCTCTTGTCCTTTAATGAGCATGTGTAACTTTGCATGAAAAATCTGGAAATGCTGAGTTTTTGCAAAATGGAGTTGCCGGGATGAAGGGTCTCACAGGGGGTGAGACCCGTTAATGGAGAAAACCTGTAAATTGCCTAAAAAAAATCAAAATTTACCCAAAATGCTCAAAATTTCTTGGGATTTGTGTTGTGGCTAGGCTATTTAGTGCCTTGGTCCTTGAGTGAAGCCTCGGCCAAAATATGGAGGGGATCGGGCCTCTTTCTCCGTTTTAGTGCCTTAGCCAACCGCCTTTGAAGCACCTTCATCTTCGCTTTGCACACGTGAATCCGCGCCCAATAATGGTTCTTCATGTTCCTCAACATTTTCTTATCTTGGTTGGCCTTAGCCAACAACCTTTTCAAATGAGCATTGTCCCAAATAAGCATAGATTCTTGATCTATGGGTGTCAAATCACCGGGTCTCCTATGAGCCAATTCGCGGTCTTCACGAATCTTCCGTAGCTCATAAAGCTTGTGCTCATCCTCCAACTGTTTGTTGCGCTGCTCTAAATAGTTAATTATCCATTTTGCCATCTGCAATTTCGTGTGCAGTGACTCATTCTCGGTCTTTTGCTCTCGGATGATATCTTTAAGCTCTGAGCTAGGAGAACAGGCGTTAAGATTAATAATGTCAATATCTGGATCACCTGACAATCCCTCCTCAATCATGGGCTGCTTGTCCCTCTCTGATACCTGTGATGCTCTTGGAAGCGAGGCCCCTTCCAGCTGGTGTGGAGATAACACTCGTGGTGCTGATGAAGAAGGCGAGACCCCTTCCACCTGGTGTGGAGAAAGTACTCGCTGAGCTGCTGCAAATAAGGCCCTCTGGCCTCTCTGATAAGTAACCAAAGGTGAGGAGTTGACATGTCTAGTGACGGGGATGTCATGCTGCTGAGATGGTCCTCCCTCCTCGTGAACAACCTCAAGATGTGGCAGGGGGGATGATGTGAAAAGTTCACGAGAGATGAACTCCTCCCATGAGATGCCTCGCTGAGCCAACTGATGTAATACTACAAGCTGAATCAAACCGTAATGGTAAAGGCTCCTATACTGCTGTGCCGTGCTCTTTCTTTGCATTATGGACACCATCCTCTCAATGTTCTGATAGAAGAAAACATGGATATTCATCATCCTTACCCGTGTGAAGTGCATCAATATGCAGATATGGTACGAATATATTTGTGAAAATCTACCCTCACAGGTAAAATAGAGCATGATGAGCCTCATCATGGGAGCATACTCACTCCTGAGAAATTTGAATGGAAACACACCTGTCAATTGTCTCATGAATGTTGGTCTAACAAAAGGATCAACTTGAACAGTGTCCAACACCTTGCGCTTATTCCATATCTCCCCGACATTAGGTATCCCTGTAGCCTGTGCAATCACCTCAGGTGTCAAAATAAAGTCCACACCGGCAAGGTTGACATGTCCATCATGCAAGTGCAAAACAAATAGGCGAGCCAACTCTCTGTGGTGCTGAATCCGAGAGATATTCTCGCAAAACTCATAGCAAGACATGTACTGAAAACATGAGACTGCCATAGGACAAGCCTGTAACTCTGTCAAAGAGGTGGGCTCCTCTCTCCTGTGATGACCGCCTTTTACCTTTTAAGGTCTCCTCTGTACCTCAATTTCTGAAGCTGATACTTGGTCATCACTCTGCTCATAGGTTTCAGTTTCTGACATTGTTTAGGAAGCAGAGTGGCCAAAATGTCCTGCTGTTTCTGCCTGCAAAATGTTGATTTATATACTGTTTCAAGAGGACAAGGAACATGAGGAGAATGTTAGGGGAGGGGCACTTTAAAGGGAACATGGGAATGAATATATAAAACAGGGATTTTAAGGGAAAAACATTGCAACAATTATTGCATATGCATCATGATATATATTTTTTGGAATTTAAATGATAAGGAATATGTAATGGGAGGTGGACAATAGGAAAGAAAATGGGATACCTCAAAACAACATAATAAACCCTAGCAAATTTGACAATTTCATACTCAAAGCAGCAATTTTGACAATTTCATACCCATAGCAGCAATGGAGCTTTTACTTGCAAAATGAAGACCTTTAAAAACACAATTATGATCTTGTTGAACTGTAGCAAGCAATAATTTTTCATGCTTTGAGGGCCTACCTTACAAAATCTGGCAAATCGTGGTTCCTTAGCGGGCTGCTGGCGATTTTGTGTAAATGATGCGTTGATGGGTCGCGTTCACTGCCCAACAGGTCTCACTCTCCTGACGGGTCGCACCCATACAAATTTTGTACTGGCAGAGGTAGCCTGACGGGTCTCACCTCTGTTTTAACAGGTCTCACCTCTCCCAAACGCTCTTACAATTCACTCAAACGCTCAAACGCTCTTGCAATTTGACTTCTCTATCACTTGAATGCACAATGAGGCTTAATGGAGGAAAATAGAACCTTTATAGCCTTGCTTTGAATAAATTTCATATCACAACCCACTTTCTAATGTTTTTCCTTTGACACTTTTAAAAAACTTGACTTTTTGGTTTCCTTTGTCCTGAAATTGACTGATTTAATGCTTTTGCTCGATTCTTTTTGCAGGGATATCATCTGAGGGATCTTGGCTAGGGAGCTTGGGTTACATGCTGTCCTTGAGAATTTTTTAAAATTTCATCATTTTTTACAAAATCATCCCTCTGGCTTGCTGAACATTTATTGACCTTCAGATACATGACCTTGAAGGCAAACTTGACAAAAACCCTAAACCTAGGAATTTGACCTCAAGACAAGACAAGACAATCTTGAAAAATTTAATGACCGAAATAACTTTGGTCCAGCAATGCCAAGAGGGGGAAAAAGATACCAGCTCCTCCATCAGGGTTATGGCATGCCTAATGGGATGCAAAGATGACACTGATGAGACACCTACCTATGCAAATGCAAAGAGCTTTGATCATTGATGGAGGGCTACTAAACCGACTCTAACACGAGGGGAACCCTTAACTGGTAGAATCTGGTAATGTTTCCATTGGAATCGATTCTAAAGAATTACTAAGGAAGTCAACTTTTATCAAGAATATTTCGTGGGAAGTTAATTTTAGAACAATGAAACAAAAATTTGCCTTTTCATGTTTCAAGAATCGAGAAAAGGACGAAAGGTAACTCTATATCTTTCGATTGGAAACGAGCTCGAAAGGACAAGTGCTCAGATGATCCTTTTACTTTTAAAGAGTCGAAAAATGAATGAAAGTGACTACTCTGGAACTCTAGCCAAAATGTTTACCAGACAACCATGAATTACAGAATACCTCCCGACGAACCAAGAAGTATGAGCAGGCAATCTCCCCAAATGTTTTGTTCGGTGTATCACGTTTGCAAGGTGGTCGACTCAGTTTCCTATGGATAACAGGATTGCAACCTAATGGAGTCTCCCATCATATACGTGATGGTACAGGGAGTGCAAGTCCGTACTAGCACTTATCGAATCACAAAAGGAGGAATCACCCAACCTTAGTGAAAGCAACAACCACTAGGTTTAACGACGCCGGAACATGTCTCTAGCCTAGACCTCTAGATAGAAGCATTAAGTTCGAATGCGTTTTTATATTGATTCAATGAATTTTAATCATTAATCTAAAACACATAAAATTAATTAGTTAATCTATTTATCCCTTGAACCTATTAAATAAATAAACTAATTAATCCACCTATCTAACTTATTAATTAGCTAATTAAATAATAAATAAATCAATTAATTAAAAAAAAAAAATAATAAAAAAATGGCCCACCTAATTTCTCACATCCTTCCTTAATAACCTATATATATAACCTAAACATAGCTCATGGATATATCATTAAGGTTTGAAGATTATCTATTGTCGCATCCCCTGATGATGGACTCACTTGGCAGTCTGAAACGTTGGATTCAAAAAAACTCTATAACAGGTCATTCCTCCTCTATCTAAAAATTCAATTTCAAGGCCCTACGAAATGTATCTTCTAAAGCTCCTAGAATGCAACTAGATGAGTGAAGAAGCCATTTCTTTTCAATGAATGACTAACTAAGGCAAAGTGAGAGGTTCATTTCGAAGCAACCAAAGTGACAAGCAAGAAAATTCAAGCAAACCAACAAAGAGGAAAGAGAGATGCAAGCAACCTAAGCAAGAAAATGAACAACACAACTTTCACTTTTCAATTTCTAAATGGCAAGAACTTACTAATGCAAAAAGTTGTTCATATTTCCTAACACTAGATAAATGCAATATTTTGATTTTTTCAAATGAATAGCAAGAAACCAAATGAAAAACTTGAAAACATACTAGTTTTAAGCTTTTTTGAATGAAACCACTCAATGAATGAAGAGAAACATTTTACTCTAAAACGAATCAAGACTCAAAACCAAGAAGATGTTTCTTTTTGCAAACTGGAAAGCTTTTCTTACTGACCAAGAAGCAATGTGATCTATCCAAAGTGAAGGAAGGGAACCAAACGACCAAGACTTAAAAGCTTTGGTAACCAAACGTCACGTACCAATCAGGGAGATGAAAAAACAATTAATAAAGAGAAGCCTCAAACTAAGCAAGGGATTGTGCCAAACACCGCCCAAAGATCAAACAAGCAAGTAGCCCAAGAAACCCTAAGGCAAACAGACCACACAGTTCGAATGAAGAAGTTTAAAGGGAATGGAAGTCGAAATCAAATATCCTAGTAATCAACAATTTGACACACAGTAAAAGGTAGAAGAGAAGCTCAAAAGGACGGACACATTGGACCATTAGCAAGCAAAACTTTAAAATTGAAACCTATAGGAATCGTCGCGAGCATAAAATGGACAACATGCGGCAACAATAAAATGTCGAACCTCCCTAACCAACGACTTGATGACATTGTTGCCGAAGTACACCAGTTAACGGCACCGAGCCGATTTCAGAGCTCTTCGCGACTGTGAGCTGACTTAATCGTGCCAAACAACAGAAGGCGCACCTAAACAGATAAAGCAGGCACAAATACCTTCATGACTGTCACAAAATAAACTGCGACGACATTAAACCAAAGGAAAAAGTTAAAAAACTAACTGAGGGAAGGCCAGACCTATCACTCATGACAAAGGGAAGACTACCAAGAGTAGTCAAAACAACCCAGAACATGAAAAATGCATCCCAAATGTAAAGGAGACAATAAACCAATAACAAACTCAATTCAAGGGACAAAAAACAAATTCCTCCCTAGTATGGTTGCCAACTTGTGACACAAGCAAGTTCCCCCTGTGGACAGAGGCAACCCCTCTAGCCCTAGAGTGGGTCTAGTCACAGCAAAGACAATACCATAACAAATTTCCTTAGAAAGTTGATGCCATGAAGGCTTACCTTAGTGTCATCATTCAATGGAGTTCCTGTTGTGTTGCTCCAACTTTTGTTCTTCTAATCACTTGTACCTAAAATCAACATACAAAACACAACCACGAACATAATAGAGTATGACAAAAACTATATACTTAAAGAGTCAAGGAGCTTCAAGCTATCATTATGCATTTAGACATACGATATAGGAAATAAGTTGTTGATTTGTATTAATATAAATCAAAGTAGAACTTACAACCAAGCCTTGACATCGTAAGCCTCCTCGAAGGGTCCTGTCAGCATGTCACCGCAAGCATTCACTCATATACTATCTCCCAAAAGATGAGCAACTCCCTCTCCTACCCAAAGGATAATACTAGAATACTCTTATATTAAAGTTAACTCTACTCAAAACCATCCCATGCTAAGTTACATGAGAGGCTACTTCCACACACTAGCAAAAACTCTCTATTCTTACTATTGAATTCTTGGACTCTAAAGCTAGCAGATCTCAGTCATGGAGGAAGTATTTATAGGAGGAGGAGCTTCCATAAAAGATGGGAGAAAGAGCTTATCTCTTTGAGAGGCTGCACAAAAGGTGCAACAACTATCCCAAAAGAGAGATGTGAGCTCATCCGATCCAACAACCAACCCTAGGACCGCCCATGAAGCTGTTATACTTAGAAGCTTCAACAAGTTGTTTAAAAAACTTGCCAAAAGTAGCTCGTCACTAGTGCAACATAGAGATAGAGTGAAGACTTTGCTAGGGCTAGTGCAATCTTGACCATCTTCGCGGGTAGAACATCTGTTGTCCCGCGACAACCCAGAAACACAAGTAAAAAAGGGTCTGCTCCAGGAGAAGTAAAATGATATATTCTTCCCAAGATGATAAGGAAGACCTTGACAAATAATTTGCAACATGACACAAGGCAGATGTCAATAACATGAACCGGCAGTGTCCAGAATTGGGGAATGCGGGGTCAGTGACAAATTACTGTGTAACACGGGGTTCCAAGGAATGGAATCCATTGCCAACACTAGTTCTTTAGGCTCATAACATGAAACTCCAAATGAGAATAGGAGAATAGAACTATTTCAAATAAGGGTAATATAGAAACACCACATTGATACGTTGTTCGATAGTGGTTCTCAAGCCAATCTTATCTCTGAGAACATTGTCAAGAGTTTAAATATGGAAACTGTTCCACATCATAAACTATATCCACTTGGATGAGTATGTGACAATGCACAGTTGCTGGTTACAAGAAAGTGTAAGCTAAAATTCACAATTACTGCAAATTTTAGAGATGAAGTGGAGATTGATGTTGTGTTGTTAGACATTTGTGGCATCGTATTGGGAAGCCCATACCTTTATGACATAGAATTTATTTTCCATCAACATGAAAATAAATATCACATTTTCAAAAATGGAGTAGAATATATTGTGAGAGCTCACAACAAGAAAACAAATATTTCGATTGTTAATGCAGGGCAAATGAAAATACTGGTGAATTCGAGCAAGAATCTTGTGCTTCTCATGATCAAACTTGAGAAGGATATTGATTATGAAGTGTTTAATGGTTGTAATTCGATAGTGGTTCTCAATCTAATCTTATCTCTGAGAATATTGTCAAGAGAACCGTATCTACTTTGATGGGTATGCAACAATGTGCAGTTGTAGGTTACGAGAAAGTGTAAGCTAAAATTCACAATTATTGCAAATTTTAGAGATGAAGTGGAGCTTGATTTTGTGCCATTAGACATTTGTGGCATCGTATTGGGCAGCCCATACCTTTATGACAGAAAATTTATTTTCCATCAGCATGAAAATAAATATCACATATTCAAAAATGGAGTAGAATATATTGTGAGAGCTCACAACAAGAAAACAGATCTTTCGATTGTTAATGCAGGGCAGATGAAAAGACTAGTGAATTCGAGCAAGAATCTTATGCTTCTCATGATCAAACTCGAGAAGGATATTGATTATGAAGCGTTTAATGGTTGTAATTTGAATCTAGAAATTGATTTGGTTGACGCAATCTAATGAATTGTTTTAGGAATCAAAGGGATTACTTCCCAAGAGGGGAATCCAACCTAAGTTACAGTTGCAACAAAAAGTGTCTTATTCCTAACATTGGAATGTATAGGATGTCAGTGATGGAAAGTGCAGAAATTAAGACACAAATCCAAGGATTGTTGAATAAAAGGATCATTCGGCCTACTACTTTACTGTGTGGTAAACCTCTTGTTTGGGCACCCGAGAAGAATGGTAAGCATTTTCTTGAATGGGATTCAAGAAGTGGTTTTGATCAAAAGTAGAGTTTTTGAAGGAGAGATATGGAGGACGACATTCAAAACCCAACAAGGTTTGTTTGAATGGCTTCTTATGATTTTTGATATTTTCCATGCTCCTAATACTTTTACGCATATGAAGAAAGATGTGATGAAGCCATTTCTAGACATAATAGTCTATTTGGATGACATTTTCATTTTTAGAAAATTTCATTATGAACATGACATGTATGAGAAAAAAATGCTTGATGACATAGGTCAAGAACATTTGTTTCTAAAGATGTCAAAGTATATAACTTCTTTGATGTACTTGAGTCGTGAAATTGGTTCTTCCAAGCATGTTCAAGTTACAAAGGGCTTTCTGGCAGTCTGCGTGGGATGTGGAGAAGTTGATTTGAAGCCAGGCCTGTCCAAGATTGATGCCATAATTCCAGCGAGCAGGATCTGTAGAAGTTGCGGATTTGTCACTCTGGGCTCTGTTCCAGTAGTCTCCTTGACCGTAACAGTCTGCGGTATAATTGACTCCATTCCAACAGACACAAGTGAAGGAATCATACATCCCCGTGAAGTCGCAGATGCCTTTGCTCTACTCGTAATTTACGCAAGAGGGCTCAAGACAGTCATTTGGATAAGAGGTTTTTTGGGAGCAACCCAATGGTAGAGGAGAAATTTTATTATTTTTTCTTCTATTGTAGTTCATTTGAATTCATTGGCAATTGTGAAAAAGGCCTTCCAGTGGGGAGGAAAACAACGAGAGGCATTTGATGGCTTAAAACAAAATATCAGTACAGATCTAGTATTTGCTTTTCTAGACTTGAGACAATAATTTAAGTTTGAGGTTGATGTATGTGACTATGCCATGGGTGTAGTCTTTTTGTAATATGGTAAGCCCATTTCTTTTGATTCAGAAATTTTCAATGATAAAGTGTTTAAGTTGCATCGACAAAGGCACTTCCATTGGATGGGTTTTATTCTATTCCACTTGATCAAAAGGTATAAGAAAGGTATAAGCGACAAGTTTTTTAATGTACTTTCTAGGCCTATAGTTTGTATAACTACTTTTCTCAAGCATCATTTTGTTTTACATGAATGTTATGTTCAGAAAAATACATACTTTCAAGATGTATATTCAATCTTGAGTCAAAGGAACCAAGTGGAGGAATTTGTTTACCATTTGCATCATAATGTATTGTATCATCTTGGTAAGAAGGATGTTGCTACTGATAGTAACATGGACAAGGCCAAGAATTCATTGAATGACTCCAAATGGTACATCAAACAGTGCAAGAACAACTTGAAAAGGTTAAAGGAAAGTACTGTGGAGATCACAAGTCCCAATTCAATGATCAATGGATAGAGATTGGAAAGGTGAGGGAACAATACCCTCATCTCTTCAATAACTGAATATAATATTTTGGGGTCCAAAAGGCTTCTAGTTGGGAGGAGTGTTTTAGTGCTCAAGTTTATGCTAAAAATTGAAAGTGTTAGAATTCTATTAAAATGAGCTTCAGATTGAATAGTTTGTCATTCTGAATCCAACAGTGTGAACGACACTCTAATTCGAGCTTGTATATAGAAGTTAAAGCAAGTCAAAGTTCAAGTTTGACTTGTCTACATGGCAGGATTGGATGACATGGCAAAGCCCTTCACCAAATGAGGAGGCACCAAGTGGTAGTCCACCATTGGCCCCCGCATATCTCAAGTCGCAGGAAAAAAGGTGTTAAGAATCAGCCTCAGCGCAGACAGGTTGCGATGCGTTCTAATTGTAATCACATATCGCAAGTGGATAAGAATTGACCCTTGGTGAATCTTGGTTGTAATGAAATTTATCGCATATCACAATCTAGAAAATGGTTGTGTTACAATACGGGTTCGACAATAATCTTCGTTTTCGAAAAAACGATAAGTCCCTCACGCGAGATGTTATAAGCAACAATTTAATATATCGTCAGGTTCGCAATATCGCAATCACAACATCGTCGTCATGTTAACAATACCTTCAGCCCACAAAATTTCATCGATTGTGATTTGGGATACAACCAATAGGTTATGGCACGCGACGTGATGAAATATTCACCCAGTTAGCAGATTTTGGAGCGAAAATGGGGTTTCTGCTGGTTTTGGAGCATTTTGTGGAATGAATAGTGGGAAAACTAGGAGAAGTCATAACTTCTTCATTTTTTAACCAAATTGGGTGCAAAAAGAGGCTGGATAGCCATTTTTGAGGATTCTAAACTCACTGAGATAGGTTTCAAAGGCAGTTAAACATTGTAAACACGCTTATGTTGAAATTTTGAGCATAATAGAGAGGCCCAAGCATTGGAAGCTGGAGCAAAGAGACGTAGCCCATGAGGGGCGAACTCTATCAAATCTTTGTGTTGTGTGTTGTATTTTGATTTTCTTTGCTGTTATTTTTTTGTTTTTTAGTATATGTTTTATGTTAAATTGTTTATAACATTTACATAAGAAACTCTCATGGGAATCAGTTAATTAAGAAAAAATAGTGAATCCTTAAGCACTTGATAAGCATATTGGGTTTTATTCTGAAAGGGGAATTAGCACATCATTACTAATCTGATCCATTTCAGATCATAAGGGCACTTGTAGGGTGAGGATCTTGGTTGAGTGTGGCCCTTTTATATCAATTCTTGAATCTAGTGTTTGATATGTTCCTTATTTGAAACAAAGCATTTGTATAGGAGGTCATCAAGGAAAGGGGCACCCAATGTGAAATCAAATACATGCTTTACTTTATAGTGTAAAGGTACTCATGTAGGTGAGTTGGATATGTATATGTATTCCTCCACTAACTAATTTACAAGGCCGTAATGTGTAGAGGGGTCCCTTGTAGAGGTGTTGGCAATCATAATGATTTTCTTTATTGTAAAACTCCCTCCCACCCACTTGATCTATCTCGGGCTATGGCAAGTGTTACCAAAAATTTAAACCAAATCTCTGAGATTATTATGAAGATGGGGTCACAAAAATACACTTTTTTGGATTTCTTCAAATCTCAAAACAAATGCCACCATTGTGTTCAAATCTTCAAGATATTTTGGGCAATATAATTTTATCTCAATATGATTCTCAAATTGAAAGTTACACCTTCTTGAAGTTTAACTAGTCATATTAGGCCACACCATCATTAAGCTACAATAGGGCATTGCCACGTCAGCTTAATTGGGAGTCCATGTAATCAATGGGCTCCTTTGTGGCATCTACATGGTCCTTATCAAATCCTCACGACACTACTACATTAGCTTAGGCGCAGGCCCCTCTTGGCCCTTCCCCATCATGTTTTGCAATAATTTCACATTATATTTAATTCCAAAGAAAACAAAAGTGTCACACAACTGTCCACTATTGACATGTTTTGGACCCTCAGAATTCCATATTTACTTCACTTCATCGCGATAGATTCGGCATAGGGAACATTTGGGGATCCAAAAGGGTGTGCACAATTTTCCACCCCTAGATACTAGATCCCTTAGATCTTATGTGTGCTTATTAGAAACACAACCCCAATATTATTTGGGACTTCTCATGTGTGCGCAAACTCATCCACATCTAGATTCCCTATATCCCTTACGCACTTTCAACTTCTCAAGAAAATCCACCATTGATTTAAATTTGGCCCATCACATGGTATCTTGTTTATGGCATATCCGTGTCTCCAAATAGTTGTGCACCCTTGCCATACCTAGATTCTTGGATCTCCAACTCCTCCAAAACTTAATCTGACCCCAAATGCATATGGGCCTTCCCATTTATTATTTCCCTATTTACCTACAAATTCCCCTAATCTCGGATGTGACTACAACTTGTTGGGAAATTTGGTCCTCATAAAAAAAAACCACGTCAAACCCACCGAAGATATCTGGCTAGGAATTGTTATTATCACAAAATCCAAACCATTTTCAATGAGTACACGCCTTATCCATCCAAATAATCAAATTATTAGATGCATCCATGAGTGAGAATAGAAATCCCCCCCCTCCCCCCCCCCCCCCAATATCCCGATACAAACAACACTTAGGAGATAACGAAGTATTCACATAGATACAAAATCCATTTAGAGGACCATCTGGCCCTGGTTAAACTTCATATTATTGCTAAGACTTGCATAGAAGGAAACTCAAGGGAATTTACCAGAATTCCCTAAAGACCAAGGAATCTACCAGAATTCCCTAATTTTTGAGACAATGGCAAAATCCTGAGAATAAACCTTTAGATATACCTCTCTATGACCACAAGAGCTCAAGGGTATCAACAAATCTTAGCATACCATTTATTCTAGAAAAATAAATAAATTTCTCAAAGGGTCAAATTCACAAGAATGATATAAACTAAGCTTTGATTAGTAAATCTCAAGATATCACAACAATATACAAGTGTGCACAAACTATAGAATCATTACATCACTCTTAAACCAAGTAATCATCAACACTAACTAAATCCTTATTTAACACACAACACATAAGTTACGTACTTATCCTGTGAGATATTCTACAGTCTTAAGTATGGTAATGCACCATTCAATGCACAAACATGTTAGATATCTGAAAACACTTGTAATATCAGGTTAACTTAGAAACCTCATGTAACCAGTCATGTTCATATAAGTAACCCAGGTCATAACAAGGAACTACCTAAACTCTTAAATAAATGAGTTAACTAATAAATTTTGAGATGATAGGTTATCTGAATAAATTTAGATAAGAGATCACAATCATGCAAGTGATCCTATATTCATGAATATGGCAACCAATACACCATTCAAACATTCATCATCATCGTGGATAAGTAAGATAACTAGTAAACCATGAATATATAGTGATTCAAACATTTATTCATAAATCATACAGAACCATATATAATCCAAATTAACATAACAACACAACCAACATCGATAAATCAATATGCATCAAATTTTATACTTATATGAATGACATATTAGCTGGCAACTGAGGGAGGGACTTCTACTCTCCACAAAACCATATGCCAACTACACGACAAGTTTTCTTGCAACTAACCACCCCTGAGTTAGATTCAAAGTATGAGGAAATGATTAAATAGGTAAAATTCACACCAATTGCTAGATCTAACACACGATAGATGGAATCCACTATCCAGTAGTTTGCTAACCAAAATAAGGATTTTGGTGGCCACAAACACAAACATGGTAAGAATAATTGAATGTCACTAATTACAGGCTTACAAAGTGTTGAGAAATCTATTAGGGTAGTCTTTATTCTAGTTTCCCTTGACATTTATTTGTGAAATTATATTTGTCTTATGTTGATTATATTAATGTTTTAATCATCAAGTAATGCCAAAAATATAGTGGACACCAGTTATAAGCACTCAGCCAAGGAAGAACCCCTAAGGAGGAGAAAACCTAGTCAAACTCTTCCTTTGCAGAATCAAAATCAAGTTGATACATATCCAAGATCTTCTAAACTAAGATCCTCCTCCATCAAGTCAACCTCCTCAGTCCTTGTAACTTTGCTTGCTCCATAACAGAATTGACTCTTTCTGTAGCTGAAGTTTGGTCCTTCACTAGTGTATCCTCGGCCTTCTTCTATAATGGTGACTTAAACTATGTATTATTGTGCCTTCGACCCTTTTTCCTGTAATAGAAACTTTGATTCTTGTAGTGTTGTTCCTTATACTCTAAATAGTAACTTGGATCCTCTTTGTAGTTGTAATTTCCCTCCTTTTGGCTACCTCACATCCCTTGAAAAATGCAGATGGAACTTATTGTCCAACTAGGTCGAACTCACTTTGTTATATATAGTTGTTTTTTCCTATTTTATTCAGGCCTACATGATTGGTAGGAGAGGCCGACTTTATGGAGGACACAATCGAATTGATGGAGGAGGATAATACATAATTTTTACATAGAAATTTTCTTTCTTGACTCTAAGGAGCCCAAGCAAGGTCTCTTACAAAAATTGACTTTTACTTTGACTCAGAAATCCTAAAAGCATACAATGGAGGACTGAACTATTGACTGTTGACCCAAGCATACAACCCGTGCTTTTAATAAGTTAATTTCCTTTAATAATACAAATATATTTTTCTTTCTTTTTACCAATACAATTATGAAGACAAACACTAGTTATATTCTTTAACAATCCCTTTTAACTAGGGAGGTATTCATAATACATAAATACATAGGCACATGGAAAATATCAAATGATATGCTCTATGAAGAGTTACAACACACATAGTGCTACAGATTAGATACATGACCAGGGTACTCTTTTCGGGTGGGACTAAGGTATACTAAAGATTTAGCCACTCCAGATACCATTAGGCTTTTAAGCTCTAACACCAACCCAGGGATCTAGGTACATATCCAAGGTCGGAGGTCCATGATCAACGCCACCCTCCCTACTTCGATATCTAGACATCAACACATAGGTCAACCAAATGTCCTCCCAAGCATCTTGTTTCCACAAGATGCTTCATCTCTCCTTATCAACTAAATCATATATCTATCCACCACTCCAAGCATGCTTCAAATGTTCAATCCTTTTACGAAGATATCTTGTACATTCACAACCCCAATTAATAATAAACCTTGAAATACATATACAAGTAAACACAAACCTTCAAGGTCCTTAAAATTTTTGATGCTACTTATATCATCATCAAGTTATCCAAATACAACTTGTCAAAAGCTTTCCTTCTTCTTTCACTTCTTCAAGTAGCACCAAATATAGCTTTAGTACTTCTCAAATCTATCTGTAGTACTTTCATTCATTCTTTAGTTTCATTCTTTCTTCAAGGTATTTACTATGAGTGTCATAATATGTCCTTCCTCTTAAGCTAGTGATGTGCAATTCCTTAAATTTGTATGAGTTAAGGAGAGTAGCTTTCATAACCTCCTATTGAAATGTCGTGGAACCCTAAGTGAACCTTCTTCTTAAGACATCGATTCTAGCTTAAGGTTGGCTAGCTACAATAAAAAATGTTATGTAGTTGGGATTACGGTTGTGTGGAGAGTGGCTCTCCCTTCCTTAGCTCTAGCAAGCTAATGTAAATCATATTAAGTGTATGGACTCCTTTTTGTTAGCAAATTTATATTGGTGTTTAGTGCTTTATGACTAGTGTTGGGTTGGACACTGATCTTTGGTATGAGAGGATGAATGTCACCTCTGGAAGGGTATTAATATTAATCTTTTTTTTTTTATAAGTAAGAGACGAACCTTCTATTAATCAAAGTAAATTACATAATATACAAAGTGCCCCAGACAGTAGGGGCGACAAGGAAGCTTACAGGACCGAAACAACCATGCCAAAGAAACCCCCAGAATGACCCAACAACAACAAAAAAGAGAGTCCATTGAGCAAACAGGTACGAGACCCATGCGTAACAAACTGACAACCTGAACCAACGTTTCGCAAGCAACTAGCTCGATCAATCCCCGCCTTTGAAGACAAGGTTCCGATCCAACGACAAGCACAGATATCGCATGGCCAAGATGCTCGGGGATTAGCCGCACAATGAGAGCAGTTTCTTCTCTACCCTCATTTCCACGTGTCACCCACTGACTGGAATCGCTTGCACTAACCAAAAAACCAGAAACCAACATAGTGCCGCGCGAAAACCATTCAAGGAAGTCGGATCTGGTTTTGTGGAGCGCCGGGCCCACAAAGGGTCCCATCGTGGACCATTGGGTCCGGAACCTTGAGCAACCCGCATGACTAATCCCAACCGTAGAAAGAAGCAGCCTGATCCAATGCCCCACAAAGATATCATGCATTCTAGATGCATGGAGGTTAACCGCGCAATGAGAGCGGTTTCCTCTCTCATCCCGACACCACGTGTAACACCTTGAGTGGAATTGCGTGATTCTTCCACTAAACCAGATACCATTTGAAGCCCGTGCAATAAACTACTTGTGGTTTTGCGTTCGTGGTATCGCCAAATGAAGACCATATGTCCGATCCCGCCGACCTTTTCTGAGCTTGGCCTTTCCAAGCCATCCTCCTGGAGTCGCCAACAAAAACCCGCTGAGCCAACTGAACACCGACAATCCAATTTGTGTCCTTGCCTGACTCGAAACCTTCATCCCTCATTCAAAAGCCATGTAAGTTATGAATAGTAACCATGATCAGAAAACAAAGATGGATTAGGCGATGTCATCCTCACCCTTGCCCTTTGGATCAACACTCTCCATCCATGAATCCCAATCTGCATTTGCTAGCGTGAAACAATCCTCTCGCAACTTTCCGGCAGGAAGCAACTCCCATGGATGCCAAGAGTTCCTGTCCTTATTAGCCATTCCTTCATTGGCCAACCTATCTGCAAGCATATTTGCTTTCCTTCTAACATGAACAAATCTTATTGTTTTAAGGATTTGTAAGTGTGAGTGCACACGGTGAAAAACCTGTAGCAGCTTCCAGTGCTTTGACACTTTGTCTGGCGATGTTCCATTTTGAATCTTCTTGGCTACTTTGATGACCAATTCCGAATCTACTTCAATGATAACATTCTGTAAATTTGCCTCCACTAGGATCTCCAAACATTGATCTAAAGCCAAAAGTTCATCCATGTTATTGGTACCCTTATCCAGGTGGCCATGGAAAATGTATATTGTGTGCCACTCAAGATCCCTGATGGCACCCCCGAAGCTAGCTTCCCCGAAATTTCCCTTAGAAGTTCCATCAATATTTACTTTGAAGAAGCCCTATGGAGGGGGCTGCCAACCCCTATCTCCAAAGTTTATTGCTCTCACTTCCTTCTTTATTCCTTGAGGGTTGATGGATTGAAGACCCAAATTAATAATAATGTGTTCCTCATGAGGTAGAGGAGGATTCGAGGGAGTTGTTCTCAGAGTGCTCCTAACTGTTTCCTTGAGCTGTTTTGAAATCTAATTGATTATAAGCAGGGGCTCTCTGGCTTTATTTTTGAAGATCTGCATATTGCGTTATTTCAAAATATTCCAGATGATAAAGTCTGGTACAAGCATCCAGGCTTTGTTGATGATCTATTCTCTGAGAAGTTCTTCCTCCATTTTGTTAAAGTGTTGGATATGCTAAGCATGTCCCTGTCGGTCTGTTTGAAGCTTGAGGCCACCCAATCCCAAATTTTCGCAGAAAAGGAGCAAAGATTTAGAAGGTGTTCAATTGTTTCCTCATGAAAGCCACAAAGGTGACATCTAGAGGGGCCAATGAAACCTTTCTTAAGAAGGTTTTCCCAAGTTAGGATTTTCCTTTGATGAACTAGCCAAATAAATAATTTTATTTTCATCTAATGAGGAGTTTGCCAGAACTCCTGCTAGACTTTCTCAGCATTTACAAAGTTAAATCCTGTGATTGCCTGTTTTGCCTCTTTGAGGTTATAGTTGCCTTCATTATTCTTTCCCCATCTTAATTGGTTAGGTGAGGAGGAAACCATAATCCTTCTTTGTTCTAAGTCCATTGTAAGAACTTTTGCCATGGCCTTCAGAGGGCTCTCTTCATTGTAACTTAGGTCCTTCCATTTCCTCCATTTTTCCTTATCCCTCCCCAAATCCCATAATTTTTTTACTAAAAAATACATTTGCTGTCTGTGTCTCTCTTGAGGGCTACTAGTTCATTCCTATTTAGGATGGGTTCCTGTTTCTAGCTGTCCTCCCATAAATGAGCCCAGTCCCCTGCTCAAATTTCCCAAAAACAGTGTTGCTGAACAATACCTTTGTTCTCCCATGCAAGGTTCCATATGTGTGAGCTCTTGATTTGTCCTGTCATTCTAATGTGATCCTGTTCCCGCCAGTGCTTGGCCCAGGGGGCTCTCGGCTTCTTGATCCATTGCCAGCAGAGCTTTGCTCCCGAAGCTTGACTCAGCATTTCCGGATCATGCAGCCCCAAACCACCATGGCTTTTGGGCTTGCAGAGCTTGTCCCAGGAAACTAGAGCCCACTTATTTTTCTCTTCCCCTCTTCCCCACAAAAATTTTCTTTGAATGCTTCTTATTTGCTACTTAATCCCTTGAGGAGCAGGGATTGCTACAAACATGAAAATGGGAATGGCCTGCAATACTGCTTAAGTGAGCACAAGTCGCCCTGCAAAGTTTAAAGCTCTGCAAGTCGAATTGTTGATTTTGTCCCGAAGTTTGTTTAAAATAGGTTCCCATATTTGCTTACACAAAGGTTTGTCTGTAAGAGGAATTCCAAGATATTTGGAAGGCAACTGGTCCCTTTGAAAACCAAGAATCCTGGTGATATTTCTTTGTATAGCAATATTAGTGTTAAAGAAGAAAACTTTAGACTTGTTTTGGCTTACCTCTGTGCCTGCTGCCATAGTGAAATCGTTTAAGATATCTTTGATTGCCTTTGCTTCCCTAACTGTGGGTATACCCTGCAACATAGTATCATCCACAAATCGTTGATGAGTGTTAGCCTCTCCATCCAAGGTGAGCTTGATCCCTTGAATTCTACCTTCAACATTTTCCAATTTGATTGCCCTACAAAGCCCTTCCATCATGAGGAAAAAGAGGAAGGGGGAGAGCGGTTCGCCTTGTCTGAGCCCTCTGGAAGGAGTAAAAGTGTTAGAGGGAGCTCCATTAAGTAGAATGGAGAAACTGGTCGAGGTGACTAGTGCCATAACCCATCTTATCCAGTTTTGGTCAAAGCCATAGGCTTTTAGAATGGCTCTAATGTAAGACTAGTTGAATTTGTCATAGGCTTTCACCAGGTCCAATTGAATGATCATATGTGCTTGCTTGTTGCTTTTGAGAGAGTGTACCACCTCACGTGCTTGGATGATGTTGTTCAGAATCTCTCTTCCTTCCACGTAGCTTGTTTGCTCTTCTGAGATGGGAGAAGGTAGCAGTGGCTCGACTCTGTTGGCTATCACTTTGGAGATGATTTTATACACCACATTGCATAAGGTGATAGGCCTAAACCCATTCGGGGTCATAGCATTTTCCTTTTTGGGGATTGAAGCTATAAAGGTCGCATTTAGTGCTTTCAAAACCTTTTTGTGTTGTCTTGAGTCTACCACAACCTCGAGGATGTCCTGTTTGATTGTATCCAATCAGGCTTTGAAGAAATCAACATTGAAACCATCTGGGCCTGGTGCTTTTCCACTTTGCATTTCCTTGATCACCTCACTAACCTCTTCTTCCGACACTGACCTGTTTATATTGTGGTTGTCCTTGCTGGTGACTAACTTGGGAATGTGCTAGGTGAACTTTTCAATGAACCTAGATCTGTTTTCCAATGGCTCTTTTGCAATGTTAGAGAAGTGTTGTACTAGGATTGATTTCATGTCCTTGTGAGTGAAAAGCTCAATACCTTCAGAATCCTTTAGCTTTGTGATTCTATTATGTGCCCTATGGGCCATACTGGATTTGTGGAAGAACTTGGTGTTCCTTTCTCCCTCTTTTATCCATTGAATTCTGGATTTCTGTCTCCAAAATGTTTCCTCTTGTAAGCAATGCTCCTCCCATTCTTCCTACAAAGAGTCAGTTATTTTTTTCCTTTCCTCATTGAAGCCCTTTGTAATGTTGATCTGATTGATTTCCTGGAGTTTCTGCTCAGTAGTCATTCCGGCCTTGATGATATCACCAAATTCCTTTTTGTTCCAATCCTTAAGTTTGGATTTAATGTGTTTCAATCTCTGTTGGAGCATGTACATCTTAGTACCCTGAATATTCAAATCCTCCTTCCACCATTTGGCAATGTTACTGGTGAATTTGGGGTGAGAGAGCCAGGCATTTTCGAATCTAAAAAGCCTATTTCTCGGAGTGCCCATAAAGGAAGCTTCTGGCTAAACTGGCCAATGATCTGAGCCACAAAAGGGTAGAATGGACGCTGTGATGGCTGATCCTGTAAGGAGGAGATCCTCAGAGACAATAAACCTATCCAGTTTTGATGCCACTTGGGAAACTCCTCCTCTTTTGTTGTTCCAAGTGAAGGTTCCATTTATAATCTCGGTGTCCACTAGTCCCATGTTCAAGAGGAAATCTTGAAAGGCTTCAGAGTCTCTACCAAGCTGTCTAGTGCCTCCTTTTTTTCTTTTTCCGAGAGAGATCTTATCATATTGAAATCACTTGCAAGTATCCAGGGTATATTGGGATAACGTGCTCTGAGACCTTCCAAGGAGATAAGAAGCTTGGGTTTATCTGCTTGTCGTTGAGGCCCATATACATTAGTTATCATGTAAGTCTCCTGGTCACCTACGGGACTACAAACCACATAAAGATAGTTCTTGGAAGCTTTAGCATCCAGGATTCCCAGATTCAGTGGATTCCATAGTGTGAGAATCCCACCTGCAGAGTTATTAACTTTAACTTCTAAATAATCATACTTGATTAACCATTTGCTATGAATTTCTTATTTTTTCCATTGAACATTTTGTCTCCTGAATAAAGACCATGTCTGGTTTTTCTTCTTTTATTCTATTACTAATATTTTTCTATTTCCTTCTACTGCCTAAACCTCTAATATTCCAGGTTGTAAGCTTCATTAAGAAAGGTTGGTAAAAGAATAGTTGGTAAGATCTTTCATCTTACCTGAGTTAATCAGTAGTTTCCCACATTCATTTAGCAGTTCATTCTGTCTTTTCCTTCCTCTTTTCCTCCCTGGGTTTTTTGGAGATAGTGTATGTTGATTCTCCATCATTTTGACTCCACTCTGCTCTTGGCTTTTGTGGTTTCTTTTGACACCAGTTCCCTTCGATTTTTCCCTCCATAGATAGAGTTTTTGGACTAGATCATAATCTTCTTTTGCAGTGAGTCCACTCCTTTGTTCTTTCCTTGTTCCAGAAATTGCTCGAGATCTAGATTTTCCCTGTCTAGAATCTCCTACAGTTCGTGGTCCTCCGTACTTGCCTCACTTGGAGTCATCTCATGGTCCTTGTTGATCTCCATGTAGCTTTGTAGCTCCTTTGTCTGCTGGTTGTTCACTGGGATATCCTCCATTTCAGCTTCCATATCCTGCTCCTTAAGGATGTTCTCCTTGACCTGGATTGTCTCCACGCTCTCCTCCACTTCCTCTAGGATCTTGAAATTGTTGTGTCTTGTTTGTTTGTCTTCGCTTGTTTTCTTATGTGATCATTTACCCCCTTTCCTTTTTCCCCCAACCTTGGTAAAACCCTCATGATCGTTGTCTAGAAAGGTTTTCCCATTGCTTTCCAAGTTGTTTGTAAGGTAGTCTCTGAATAGATGGCCATGTTCATGACATTTGCGACATCTGAATGGTATGTGCTCATAGTCCACCATTTTCACCCATTCTTCATCATATACCTCTAAGATTATGGCTTCCGGAAGGGCTCTAGATAGATCCATTTCCACACATATTCGGGCGAAGGAAGTGTATTTACCTTTGAGAGTTGCCAGTAATCTAGAGGTAATGAGTATAGTCTGATCCAAATTGGTACAGATGTTAATGTTTCACGTTCCATAACAAAATTCATCGTCCATGGCCGCATGTAGAGTCCTGCAGCAGCGTAGAAGTAAGCCCCCCCTTCAAACACTCCATCTTTGTCCTCTAGGCTCACAAACACCACCGTGAAGAATCCCTTAGAACACATATGTAAATGTATTTCTCCCTTTAGCTTCCAATGGCTCCTAATCCAGATGTATAAAGCCCTCTCCATTGGCCATAACCCCATGAACTTGCAGATGATCGCATGTTCTTTCATATGGTCCCTGTGTACTTGAATCGCAGGATCACTCAATACGACCCGGGAAATGATGCTCGATTTGGGTTTGCAAACTCCCGTAGTTCTTGTGGAATTTGTTTTTTTGCTGCCACCTCCATTCTTCTTTTCTTTACTTGTTTCCTGTTGATTCCCTTCCTGATCCTAGGATTCGTTTCTTCCAACTGTCTCCTTGCCTCTTGCTTCTGAAATCTTTCTCGATGGTTTCTTGAAATGCTTCCCTCCTACTTCCTTGCCTCCTTCTGTGACTACCTAACTGTAGGAGGGAGTGGCGCTCCCCCCCTGCGCGTCCCACCATGGAACCCTAATGCAAAACCCTAGTGTCAACTTTGATCTGCGTTCAAGTTGCAGACCTCCTCCTCCCTCTCAGACTGAAATTCCGATGAAATTCGAATCACACGAATCGGTATTAATATTAATCTTTGAATGCAATTATTCTTTTAAAATAAGTATTGTTTGAAATATCAATATCTTATAATGAATACTTAGATGGATAAGTATTCACAAAACATTTGGATTATTTTACTTAAATAAATCACTAATAAATGCATAAACTGTGTAAGTACATTATAAAATTAAATGGGGACCTTTAGACTTGGCTTAGTGAATGTTTATGAGGAATTGTTAATACAGGTGTGGCGCTTAATGCATGTTCCAAGTGAGAAGCTTAAAGAGCCTTTGAGATGTCATAAATTTTAAGAGTGATTTGGGCTTTCATGAATCTAGGAATTATCATCCATATCTAATTCTATGGTATCTAGTGATAATTACTTTGATGCAAACACAAACATGGAATATGGGTGTAAACGTTCTTAGACATTGTGGATGGTTTATTTTGTATTCTCTTTCACTCAAATAAAATCCAAATTATGATTGGGTTGAAATGTCTTAAGGCCTATCAAAATATTGGGAGATGTTAAGGCATAATGTGGTTGTGTTAAGTAATTAATAATTATCATAGTCATATGATTTATCTGGCCGTAATGTGGAGAGAAATCATGTTACTTCAATGCATGTAAAACAAATGAGCTTAAGGTAGCTAATTAGGCTTAGAATTCACATTAGTTATTAAATTTGATGCATTCCACCCAGAAAGATCTTAAAAGGTATTATGTCAAATTTACGCATCAAGCAATATATATACTCTCCCTCATTTGATGGAAATCTTGACTTTTCCCCTATATTGTGGTGGGCTAGAGTAATTCACTCTGTGAAAGAAGGCAATATGTCCAAATGTGTTTTTTATTCATGTTTTTACTTGTAAGAATTGAAGAGGAGTTTACACTTAGGAGATAACTATTGTTAATTTATCTTTTCCTATAAATAAAAAATTATTAATTCCATTTTATGAAATTGTTGACGTTGCGATCAACACACTCCAAAAAAAATTCTACAGTTGAATTTTGGAGCCTACTTAGTATCTTACGATCTGTCATTCTATGGTCACTTCATGGTCGATTGATTTTTGTTAAATGTTTAAGTCTTCTTCTCGGATTCTAAGTGTCAAATTCACTTTCTCACACATGCTTAGTCCTTGATAAATTCATAAATGCACCTTTCTTCTGTAAGCTTGAACAACCATAGCACAATCTATCAAGATAGTGCTTGTGTAATGCTCAACCTATGCTGACAATCAATGTGAGGCACAATACTTGCTAAGGTTTTGCAAATGGGGTAGCAAGCTAAGTGGGCTTGATTGTGGGGAAAAACTCCACAGTTAAGCGCGCTTGAGCCAGAGGAGATCTAGGATGGGTGACCTCCTGGGAAGTCCTGGTTACCGGGTGCAAGCCCCGAAAGTGATGATTGATGCTATGTGATTCGTTCTCCACATTTCACTAGTTTCAATCCCACTTCTTCACCCCTGTGAGCATCACCCGATGCAATGAGTGCTAAGTGAACTATTCAAAAATCATGAGAAATTAGGCAGTTACGAGGCACAAGACTTGAATGGTTCATGAGGCACAATACTTGCTAAGGTTTTGCAAATGGGGTAGCAAGCTAAGTGGGCTTGATTGTGGAAAAACTCCACAGTTAAGCGCGCTTGAGCCAGAGGAGTTCTGGGATGGGTGACCTCCTGGGAAGTCCTGGTTACCGGGTGCAAGCCCCGAAAGTGATGATTGATGCTATGTGATTCGTTCTCCACATTTCACTAGTTTCAATCCCACTTCTTCACCCCTGTGAGCATCACCCGATGCAATGAGTGCTAAGTGAACTATTCAAAAATCATGAGAAATTAGGCAGTTACGAGGCACAATACTTGAATGGTTCATGAGGCACAATACTTGCTAAGGTTTTGCAAATGGGGTAGCAAGCTAAGTGGGCTTGATTGTGGAAAAAACTCCACAGTTAAGCGCGCTTGAGCCAGAGGAGTTCTGGGATGGGTGACCTCCTGGGAAGTCCTGGTTACCGGGTGCAAGCCCCGGAGTGATGATTGATGCTATGTGATTCGTTCTCCACATTTCACTAGTTTCAATCCCACTTCTTCACCCCTGTGAGCATCACCCGATGCAATGAGTGCTAAGTGAACTATTAAAAAATCATGAGAAATTAGGCAGTTACGACTACCTCTCATGAAAATGGTCATACGTGAATGACTTACTTAATGCAGTTGAATCCCAAAATGATATCCAATGTGAAATTTCCCTTTATAGTCTCCTTCTCACATTGGTTGCAATTGTACTTCTATTTCAGTGAGTTTTCCCAACTCTCGCTTTTGTGAACCTTTGCTTTTGTAAGTGTCGCTTTCTCATTTGCGACTGTCATTTTTTTTTTCTTTCACTTTGATGAGTGCCATTTTCATGTTATGAGCACAACCTATTCATTAGACGCATTGATGATACCTCTTCCTCCCAGATTTTTTAATTGATCCTCTCTTAAGGTCAACTCCTTTATTGCAAGTTGAGAACCTTGAAAGTAGAGTTGCCTAACCCTTGTTGTGCACACTAAATTACTGCACTAAGTTTTGATCACCTCTTCCATGCATAGGACATAGAGAAATTCTATGTGACAACAAGGACCTCTTCCATTTCCTTGCAAAAGAAAACTACACAATGCAAAGGCTCTCCTCCCCTCACAATGCAGTGAGAAATTTCCTAGGCAAAGTGACTTACCTCATGTTGCCTACCTAAGTGAATTGTGCAATCTCCTATTATAGAAAACCCCTATAGAGTCAAACTACGCTAGTATAGGGCACAGAACGCATTCCTAATGAACAATAAGCCACTGTTGAGCTAAATTGTGCTAGAATAGAGGCCTTCCCTTAATCCCAACACATGGCATAGGAATAGTGCTTAGTCTTTCTCCCATTGTTGATTGTGATCCCTCTCTATGCCCAAGACTTACCTTGCCTTTCCTCCTTAGTTCATAGTAGTTTTAGTGAGCAGAGGGGACATCCCTTGTCCACTTTTGATCTCACTTGCGTTGTCACTATCCTCTCCTCCCTTGAGCTTAGCATGGAGTGCAATTCTAATCAACAAGCCCATCATATTTGTCCCTTGTACCCACCCATTGTGATGGACCCTGAAGAGCCCCTTCTCATAGCGCATGGTGTAGTTCTAATGAACAATGGTGCTTGCCTAGGACACTGTTGAGATTAACTCCACCCTCCTCATGAAGCCCTTCCTTCTCAATCCTTTCATAGGCATATCATGAGTAACTTCTTTCATGAGCAAGCTAGAGATAGGATAGATGATTTTAAGACTAATTTTTCCTTGTCAAGGGTGATATTCACTAGAAGTTGTACTATCTAAACATGAAAAGTTGATTCTTAAGAAAGATGTCCAGGATAAGAGACAAAGAAGCACTTGCATAGAAGAAACACAAAGATGAACCGTCATGAAGACATGAAGTAGATCATAGACCATGACAAAAAGGAGACCTTGCATGACATCTCAGAAGGACCTGATGTTGATCCATGACCCTTTGGAGGGTGAAGATGAAGAAAAAAGAAGATCTTTCATGAAGATTAAGTGTTGATTAGATATATAATGAAGAATTCAAAGACATATCAATAAAGAGAGAAGCTTGGCATTGCCACATCACCATGAAGTTCATCAATGCCAAGTCATGGCATGTACAAGTGTCATCACAATGTCATGTGTATCATGTGTCTTGCCGCATCATTTATGGATGTAATGATGTAATTATCAAAAGGAAAATGACAAAATGTAATGTGTGGAAGTCCAAGAGTCACATGTGGAATATGAAAAGTCACATATGGACATAAGAGTCATTAGGAAGAGTCCAAAAGTCTTATGGAAGTCAAAAGGTCACATTGGAAGTCTAAGAGTCATGAGGGTAGTTCAAGAGTCATAGGGATATGAAAGGTCATACCTTTTGTTATAAAAACACCCTCATAACGCAAGAAAATGGATATTGGAGGCTTAGGCTTTGGAGAGCAAGTCTTGGCTTCTCTAACTTGGCATACGAGAGAATAATATTATTTAGAGAAGCAAGAAGTGACTTAATGTTACACTATTGGAGCTAATGGATCACCATTATAACTGTGTACTTGGGTCTTTCACCTAATAATTGCATCTCATTAAGCCAACACATTTTCATGCATGTATTGTGAATATTGTAGGACTATTCCTTGGATGTTTGTGGTATCTGTTATTTATGGACCAAAGAAATTGAACTACTTCATTGGCTTTGGTACTTATCTTTTTGAATGTATGTTGTATTTTATTTAATGATCATTTTGTCTATGTGAAATATCTCACTAGATAACTAACGAATATTTTCTTGCTCTCGTGTGCCTCTCTTAGGATAATACTATTACTTACCTTCTATAGACTCACTCTTGTCTCCCCCTCATGGAGGTCTCCTCTTACACATTGCAATTGGTGTTTCACAATGTCAACTTAATTGTTTGTTCAAAGGTTTTGTGCATAATCTCTTATGTTATCCATTTAAACCAAGGCAAACCTTAAGTTATGGTGGTTGGGTTGATACTTCGAAAGGGGCTCCTACTCCAAACAATGTGAGGTCTAATTGGGACTTCAGATCGGGGAGACCCCTGTATGTTGGAGGCATCCAACACCGTCAATAGAAATGTATATGTATATATTGATGTTTATAATCTTGGGTGATAAGTCTCGTCTACTTGAAAATCCCATTATGTCTAAGATTGCATAACTAATTCTTTGTGGAGAAAGGATTGTGGAGGTAATGAGTTGGAAAATTTTCCTCAAAAAATGAAAATAAGCTAAGAAGTGTATGTTGTGCAAAGTGTTGGGTATGTTCCATTGCTCCGTATAAGATGGAACCAAAAAGAAATTTCAATTAGAAGTGGACATGGTGTAATAAATAAATTAGAAGTTATGGGAAGAAAGGTAATAATTTCAGGATAAATATTTACAAAATAAATATAAATAATTTTAGTCATAACCACAATTAATAAACACAAAGGTAATTTGTTTGGGAACCAGAAAATGACATGACATGGCCAAGTGTCCCTAATGCTCGTAAGGAACACCCTTGAGGTGACATGTGGCATTGGTTATCATGTCAACTACCACATGTCAATTGTACGAACATGTTGATGGTGGCATTGGTATCAAAAGTTCCTAAGGGCCATATCTTGATGTCCTAAACTCAAAGGGGCAAATTTTACATCACCGAAAAGGCCTTGGTGAGTGATGAGTATAAAATGTTGGTAGATTCAAAAATGAGTATTAAGATGGTTGAAGGAAGAGTAATTTTTATAACCCCAATTTATTGAGGTGACTAGGAGGTTGGGTATGGACACCCCTTAGCCTCAATCAAGCATTAAGGGGCTAGGTATGTTACAAAGTGGTATTAAAGCTAAGGTTAGCACTTGGATTGAATGGGCTCATAGGAGAAAGTTTAAAGTGAAGCTCTTCATTATTAAATCTTTAGATATAATACTTTAAGGAGTTAAGTCTTGAAGAAATTTCCAATTCATATCTAATTTTCATTATGTAAGAATACAAAATTTTAATTTTAGACTACTGAGTCAATGTTGGTGCAACCATAATACATATATGTATGTTGAAGGGATATTATTATGATTAAACTAATACTTATGTGTATTTTAAGCACATAATAAGACTTGCCAGTAGTAGAAAAGAGCAGGAAAATTTCTAGTAGAATGGTATAATATAGTATAGAGAAGACCTCACATAGAAAGAAAGATGAGCGATATGAGAGAAAAGCAAGAGAAACATCTCCTAAATAGATGGACACTCTTAGAAGTTTGAGTGTTGAACTAAGAAGCTATAAGGAAAAAAATTAGAGAATCATTAGAGCCTAGCAAAAACAAGAAGAAGTGAATGACTCATGTTACAAAGTCTAGATGAGTTAGATAGGAAAAAACAACTTGAACTAGTTGCCATCAATATGGATTCATACAAGTCCAAATAGGTCCCCAGGTCATCTTAAATTCAAAAGTAAAAACCAACAACTAGCAAGGAAGAGAAAAGTAATTCAAGGAAGAGGAGCGAGAGTACAAGATAGGAAACAACTAATCAAGATACTTCAATAGACACCTTTGAGGGTGGAACTAATAGTTATGATAAGTTGTCTAGCACAAAAACTAAGTTATGGATACACAATAAAAAGAAGAAGAATAATAGAAGGAGATTATTACTTGGATAATTTAAGGAGGAGAAACCTCCTACCTTCTATGGAGAAGTCAATAAGAATGAAGAAGTTGAAGCATGGATTTTGCATCCGAAGAAATATTTTAGGGTGAATTATTACTTTAAAAATATGAAAGCATGAATATTTATATTTAATACGAAGGGAAAAGCTAAGACATGGTGGGAATATCTCAAGAATGTTTAGGCCATTCAAGTAAAGAAGCCAACTTGGATTAAATTCGATAAGTACTTAAAGGAGAAATATTTTTTTGAGAGGTATTTTGATGGAAAGATTAAGGAATTCCATGAACACAAGTTGGGACATCTCATTACAAAATCATTTGCCAAGTAATTCATAGAATTGTCAAGGTGTGTGTTGGAAATACTGATAGGGGGTGAATCAATATTTCTTAGCAATTAATAACTTATTAATCTTTTTCGGAGCATTAATTAATCTTCAACATCAATTCAAAACATAAACAAGCAGTAAACAATAAACAACAAAATTTTTAGGTGTAAATCCTTCTAGGAGAAAAAACCATCAAACACTTCTCTAATAATTTATGAGTACATTAATGCTTTAACTCCAACTAAAAAAGGGAAGCCCCAACTCCCTAGTACACTATAAAAGTGTTCAATTTTCCAGCCTCATCTAGAAGGACGCTTCAACACCTTGGGTTTTTCAGCTAATGCTGAAAGGATGCTCCAACTTTCCCCAGTACCACCCTACCCCTGTGAAGTGTTTTCAGGCTCCAACCTGAAGGTGACTTCAACCACCTGCCTACCACCACCTGACCACCCTAAAATGACAAGATTTGACACACTAATGTGGGATCTCGTACCACGGACAATGAACCACTTACAATAAATAGACTTATTCTGAGTATTGTAGGCTCTCGTACCAGGGACAATAGCCTACTTACAATCAATATTGATATGGCAATAAGCATTAATGATGAAAGCCCTTATAGATGCCATTTCACTTCCAAAACCTTAAAAATACTTACAACCTTAAAAGATAAAAACCATTACAAGTCATGAAACAATTGACTCTTCCTTCCACACTGTTGTAGCACATGATACCACTCGAAACAATTGTACCTTGTTAAATGATACCTTTATTGGTTATTGGACTATTGAAGATGATTCGATGAGGCTTATTGACATAAATTGTTGTAAGAAGATAAAGCTACTTTACTACTATAGACTTCAAATCAGATGCCATGAAAATATTTCTGAAACTATATCTTTCATAATGTTCAGTATAACACAAGTACTTAATACTACTGAACTTGAATGATAAAGCATTGTGTCAAAAGTGAAGTGATTGTTCCAGCTACAAAGTAATAGAGTACTGCTACACATTTTTTGTTAGAAGACTATTCCCAAATGTGACTGTGAGTCTTTGCTTACTGTACCAAAAACAACTTGCTTATTCCTTAATGATTGTAACAAGACATCACCAGTATATATGTGGCATCTCTAACCTTGAGAAACCATTGCCTTTTTCATAAGATTATTATAGCCACTAAACAAAACCTTCAACGACCTGTACTTAATCCTCTTGTCTTATTGAAGGAGATGGGAGTTAAATTTTCAAAACAAGGCTGCTGTAAAAACATACCTTTATTTAAAAAAAAAAAAAATTGGAAAAAACCTGTGAACAGTTTTGAAACCAACGTTTCAGACTAGCTTAGTGAGTCCATCATCAGGGCAATGAGATTGTACTTGAGAAGAGAGAGTGTGTGAAGTATATTAATAGTTAATTGAAAACTTTTTATTGTTTCTTTTAATTGTCGGCTTGATTATTTTATAATTTAATTTATATACGTGTTTATTTATTTATTTCATATATGTTTTTTTTAATTGGTATTTATTTGTTATATTTTATTATTTATATTATTATTATTTATATAATATATATATATATATATATATATATATATATGGTTTTATTTATTTTTATATATATATATATATATATATATATATATATATATATATATTATATATATATCTTATATAGTTCAAGTTCTTAGTTTTATACAAAGTTTTTTACTAGAATGTATTAATATTAAAGTAAGAGTGATATTTAATTTTTTTTTTTTTTTTTGTAAGCTGAGTAGGTCCTTTTCTATTAACATAAAAGAATTTTTACAACATCAGGGTGGCCTCACCCCACCCCGAAGGGAAACCAGGTATCTTGGCCACCCAAATAGTCTTCATAACAAAAACAAAAGTAGAAAGTTTCCATCTGTTCAATCCTAGCTTCAAGTCTTTTATCTATATATCTATTACTGCCTATATACTGCTTCCTATTTGTAATAACAACTAAGATATTCATGACTACAAAATAGAAAAAACAAAACAGATTCCCTGACCAGCTAGAGCATGTCTTTGATCATTTCTTTTCAGGATCCGCTTACTGTGCTTTTTCCTTCTTCACCAGCAATCCACTTGCCACCAGCTGTTGATTCAGGTCCTCCAATCTTTTCTCTTGCAGAAGCAGGGTTATGACAATGTCCTTCAACTCTTTTTTCACATTTGGGGTGCTCTGTACCATCTCATCCATCTCCATGGCCACCTGTTCCAAAGCTTTTGCCATGAGCCTCTTCATGACCCAGTACAAGTGAAGAGACTGCTTGTAAAGGGTCATTCTGCCTCTGGTATGTCCAGGGTCAGGCATGAGAGCTATCCACTCTGCCATCTCATCTTCAGATTGAGCCTGGATGGCTTCTTCTTCCCAATGCTTTAGGATTCTCCTGATCTTTGGGTTAGACTTCTCCCTGTACTCATGCTCAGCAATCCTGATTCTATTTCCCATGGTCTGTCTTGTTTTTCTCCTCTCTCCTCCCGTGGCAGTCTCTGCTTTTTCCTCCGAACTTGGGCTGCATTGGCGCCCTCGCCTTCCTCGTCTTTCCGCCGGGTCCTTCCTCCGACGGCCGCCTCGGCCCCTGCGACCCCTTCCTCCTCTGCCTTTGCCACGGGGTCCTCCCCTGCTTCTTCCTGCATAACAAACTGGATACTCTGCCGCTTCGCCGTCATCCTCGCCTGGTAACTTTTTCCATCTGTCTTTCCAAACATCCCCTTCCTGGTTTTCCTCCTGCTCATCGCTTTCCTCCTCTGATATCTCGAAGACTTGGATTTTGGCCTGCTCATCGTCCTTCACCTTACGCTTGCCTTTCCTAGCAGCTGCAATCTTGCCCTGGTCCTCAGGACCCCCGCTACGCAGCCATCTTTTCCCACTCCCGCTGCCGTCCATCTCCATGCTCCTGCTTACTCTGCGTCTGTCTTCTCCCACTTCCCTTATGAAATTGTCCCGGTTCCAGTGGCGTCCTGGGCTCCCTGTTGCAGTCTTAATGTTCGTCTCTCGGCTCTGGTCCCATCGGCAACAATAAAATTTGCAACGCGTCCGCTCCACGATATTATTACAGAGGCAATGATGGGAGGTACGCCCAAGGCCAGGATCCTTGATAGCAGTTCCCCCCGCCGTCCTTCCGTCCCTTCCCATGCTTAGACCACCTGCATCCTTTACCTGCCGGCCCTTCCACTCGCCTATGGCAATTATGCCTTGATCATCCTCGCCTGCAAACTTATTCATGCGCCGCCATTTCATCATTTCGCTCCTCGCCAGCTCATCCAGCCCGATCGGGCGAATTATTTAATTATTTATTAATAAAATAACTTTACTTATTATTATTATTTGTAAGTGTAAATTTATTATATTTATTAAATGAATAATTTATTTCTTACTTCATTATTATTATATTATATTATATATTATTACTAATTAATTTATTAAATAATTAATTTTATTTTATAATTTTATTTTATTATGATATTTGTATTGTATTTATTTATTTATTAATTGAATAATTTTATTTTATATTATTAATATATATTATTTTATTATTAATTAATTAATTAATTTAATATTATTATTTGTAGTGTTATTTATTAATTGATAATTTTATTTATTAATTATTATTATTCTATAATTATTAATTAATTAATTTATTCATTAAATTATAATTATTTTTCATTTTTTATGAAAGCTTGTGAGTATGTATTTATTGCTTTTTTATTTTATTTAATAAGAGTTTCCAGGTGTTACTTAATTCAAGGTCATCGTCTCTATTCATGTTGTTGGATGAATTTTCGATTTTGATTGCCTCTTTCACCCTTCTTTTTAAATAATGGTCTTCCTTGTGAATTAATTTAGCTTGTTCCATGCAAATATAATGTGAGGAGGAACAAGCATGCTCAAGCCGACAATTAAAAGAAATAATAAAAAGTTTTCAATTAACTATTAATATACTTCACACACTCTCTCTTCTCAAGTACAATCTCATTGCCCTAATGATGGACTCACTAAGCTAGTCCGAAACGTTGGTTTCAAAACTGTTCACAGGTTTTTTCCAAAAAAAAAAAATTAAATTATGGCAACTTGTATGGGCTCTCTCTTTAAAAACATACCTTGTCAGTTTTAAGAGAATTTGATTTTACCAGCTTCCATATAAGATTCTTCACTATATTGTCATTGTAATCAACCAAGTTTGAATTGATGCTTGAATTATGGTAAAGTTAGTTTCAACCAGCTCGACTTCACTTTGTCAGGCACTGTAACAACTATATATATATATCTTACGAAACCTCTACATTGTAATAGTATATATCTCAACAAACTTAAAATATTTCAGAAATGAGGACATATAGTTCTGCTACTCATTAGAGACTTTAAGGCCGTAAGCCACATAGGTATTTTAACTTTTAGAATTAAGGTCTTCTTGAAGTTTCATAGTCCTTAAATGAAAGGCTATAATATCAGATCCTTCGCAGGGGCAAGGAAACCGTCAATCCTTCTAAAAGATGGTTGAAGGTGCAGAAGAAAAGGGTGACGAGGTTGCTTCAAATAATTAATTTATCTTTCCAACTTCTTAAAATAAGCCCAAATGAATCAATGAAACTTCATTGTTTCAAGCTCAGCCAAATTCAAATTATCATACCAGGACTTAAAACATCCTTCACTGATGACAAGGATTAAAACTTCCACACATGATCCCTTATAGACTAATTTGAATTATGGTGCTTCAGTTATGGCTAGAAAAATCAATGTAAAAACTTCAGTTTCACTTGCCTTGTCAACCTTTCTTTATCAAAGGAGCCAAGGGAGTTTAACACTTTCAATAATTTGGAAATCCATATAAAATATGAAGTCGAGCCTAAAAAATGCAAGGTTCAGAGCTTCAACAGACTTCAGTCTTCTTCTAGAGCAAGGTAGAGAGACCTTGTAGTTTTGTAACAAACAAAACAATATTTGTTGGCCAGTAGTGATAGATGTTTGCTTCATAATTTTATACCGTAGAGGGCCAAAATATGCAAAGAATAGCTAATGAAACCAAGAGCCACGAACAAAACTTAAAACCAAGAACCAACCCTTCTCGTCTAATATTGCGATTCTCCACAAGGGGCCGAAGAATTTAAAAGTTATGTAACAAAAGATTTTTGTTAAAGTGCATACCTAGTGAGAGCTATGTTGAGCTAATTTATAAACACAAATTAACACAAGTATTTAATTATCAATCCGGGTTTGTAAAACTTGGAGACAAGTCCACAGTGTATGGATATCAGATGTAGCCAAGCTTAGAAGATAAAATTTGAAGAGTTAAGGAAGTACATATTACAAATATAAACCTATTTTAACAATTTCTAATTCACTTATGTAATATGTGAGGGATGAGGCTCCTAACTTAGGAGAACTAGGTTGTCCTTCCCTACAATACTATTTTCATGAAGATAAATCCAAATCACTAATCAATAATGGTTTATGATGCAGAAGATGTAAAAGAAGAGGCTCCTAACTAAGGAGGACCAGATTGTCCTTCTTCACAATTCTACTATATCATAATCACCATTGCTTCAAACCATAAATGCATAAATAACTTCAAATAAGAAAAGGAGAATGAAATTCAGTTTTAGTTCAAGATCAAATAGAAGGGGAATTTAACTTAAATTCTTGTATGTACCTTCATATGTAGATTAGAATTAAACCAATATTCATTCAGCAATCATCACACATCTAAATACATTTGAAACAAGAACTAATTTATGAAAACCATGAAAATTGAACCAAGAAGTGCACTTAGCTTGGTATGGGGGCCCTCCACCCTTGCCTTGCACACTTGAAGAAATCTCAGCTACAGCAACTTCAGTAGATCAACCAAGCATGAACAACAAATTGAAATGAAACAGGTTCTTCAATTATCTTTCAGTCTTCAAAGAGTCTCAAAATCAAATTACATTAATTCTCCATTCATAAGCCTTCTAAGTTTTGGCTTACATAGAAGATTATGAAACAAACTGATATAAAGTATCTCTAACAACTATATCTATCCATATCCACCTATCCAAGTCGAATTCATCCAATCTATCACTAAAAATATGGAAAATCCCATGAAATCATAAAACTGCCCTATTTCCTAGGGATTTTCTGGATGACTAGTCATGTTTGACCAGCCTTGACCGGGCATGATTTAGCTTATTTTGATTGAACCAATTGGAATTAGTTCAGTCTTAGTTCCCAAGCTTTCCATTCATGTATCTAGCTCAAGCCCAAGTGTCCTGCAAATATGTCATCCACATAGCCATTACGGGAATTTCTGATTCTGTCCAAAAATACTCTTAAAACCCAATTTTTGCAAAAATATCTAAAAATTGAAAAACATAATTTATTTGCTTGAATATGCATAATAAGGTCAAATTAAGGTGTATATGGATGGTATATGGTTGAAAATGATGGAAATTAGGTCATTTTAATAAGCAAAATTTGATAAAAAAATGAGGGCCAACATCTCCCCCTTGCTTACTCTCAAGCATGTCCTTATGCTTGCCTCTGTCTCCTTGACCTTTTGCTTCTATATGCTAAATGACTTATTGATGTACTTGTGGTTTTGACCCTTGAAGATGAAGCTTTCTCTTGAGCTATGTGTAAAAGGATATCTATGCGTTCATGTACTTTTTCTCCTTTCTTGTAGATGGCATTCTTTACTTTTTTCCTTTCCTTTCCTCTGTTTTTCTAAAAAGATATTTTATCATTTCTCTTTGAAGTGTTGCTCTTTGTAATATTCTTCGCCTATTAGTGGATTTTTTTTTGGCTTGGGCTATGTATTCTGGAGTGATGGGAACAACAACTTTACATTATTATTCCTCTCATGATAAAACACCATAAATAACACCAATAAATCATTTTAGATGAGCAGCTTCAGAGAAGACAACAAATAAAACTTGAATTTTGTAATACATTCCAACACAGGATTCATGTCCCTCTCAAATTAGCAATATCAACAACTTACTTAAAGGAACCAATATCCATTTGCCCCCACATCTTCACTGAAAGAAGCCAATCTTGCAATGTCGCATAGTCACAAAGAAAACACGAATCGATCAAATCAAATCTTCTTTCACTTGTGCAGGGGTTTTTTCTTGTATAATTCCTCTACAAAATAATTTATGCCAATCCTTTTTATGACTAGGCATTCACTTTCAATTTAGCCACTGTTTTACCCACGCAATCTACAAAATAGGGGTCGAAAGAACCATACAAATATCCCGAATAGAAATGAATTTGAGAACATTGTTCGCGTGGAGCATAATAGGATCGTTTTGAAGAAAACCCATGTTTTCATTTTTCAAATTTCATTTTCCTTTTCTCAGAAAAGGCAACAAAAATAGTGACTTCTTAAAAATTTCGAATTTCAAAACTAGATGTTTTGATTCTTGTATTTTACTTTTGTTTTTGTTGTTTGTGGATCAAAAGCTCTATTTTGATGACTGGAAAAAAATCTTTATTAATGTTCTAGAAAATACCCTGTCTCTTCCTTCAGAAAATGACCTTTTGATCACTGCCCCTCAATTCTGAAAATGAAATCGAATTCTTGGAAATGAAACCTAATTCTAAAAATGAAATTTGGAAAGTTCTGAACAACTGCTTCCAATTTTTACTAATTATCCCCACCATATATCTATTCAGAATTGAATCTGGGCACTTACATAATTCTATAGGTGACATTGCCAAAGACTGTCGCTTCAGAAATTGAATGATTCTTTGTCATGAAATCAATCTTCTCTCTTCTGCTGCAAAAATGAGTTTGTTGCTCTGATATTTTTTCTCTGATCTTTGATTAACTGCAAAAAAACTTGTTGAAATTTATGGGAAATGGTTGTTTTACTGTGTTAAACAAAACTTTTCAATTAAAACTCTTCTCTCGACATTTCAAAATCTACTGGTGGTAGCATGTGGCAGTGTATAAAATTGGGAAGCTCAGTGTCTCCATCCCCCAAAAGGCCCATGTTGTTGGTTGCTATTCTCAGGCATCTCGTCTTCTTTAGAGGATGATTGAAAACAATAATAATTATCTAGATTTGTAAGAATCAACTGCTTAAATGTAAACATGAAATAACTCTCCGCTCATGAATTCATGGTCTGTTTTTTCCGAAAATCCTTCACTGTGCTTCATATTTTTCATAAAAACGTGCTCATGGTGCATGGAAATCATGTTACTGTGTATAAAAATATACCCGTTGTTGCATGCATGGAGAGATTTCAAATTAATGAAGAATCGAATCTTTGAGTGATCTTGTTATGACTTGAGTTAATCCCGTGTTGACTCGTTGCCAAGGATTCGTTCTTCTTGCAGGTGGCTGAATTGTTTGAATGGACACAAAATTTAGACTTTGGAGGTGGCAGCGTTTTCCATCAATGACAGAGACCCGGTTTGTGACACCTCTTTAAAATAATCATGAGTTCAATTATCTTCTAAATTCATTCAAAACTCAACGAAATCCAGAATTGATCCTTACCTTATTTTCCTGCACAATCTGTGGGATTCAACTCCGCGTTAAATCTTATGTCTAAACACCTTATTTCTCCACAAACTCCTCTGATCTCCTCCCCTATTTATTTTGCAGTTTCCTCCCTGTTCAAGCTCTCTGTTCTTAACCAACCCTTCCTTTAATTTTTAGGTTTTTCTGGCTTATTTCTCCTTCTACCAGGGTGCTATATGCATGCATATGACTGTAGCGCATTCTCCTCTTCTTTATGAGCTTAAATCTAGCTATGATGGTGGAAGAAAACTCGAATTTTCTGAGGTCTGTGGTTTTTAAAGAATGGCGGAGGCTTTCACTGCTAATCGCATAGGGCTTGTCTTTGTATTCAAATGCATTTGACTGTTTTGATGTTTGATGTGCCGATCTCTGACTGAGATTAATCCCTCTGACTATTCTGTGTGCCTCGCTCCATGGTGCCCAAACGGGATACCACCATACCATCGAGTTTTCATTGCATGCCTATCGAAATAATTTCGATTTGGAATGGAACCTTTTGCATTTGTCATTATACCTTTAGTAATATGCATGGTTCATCATTTCCATTATCCCTATTGAATTTGAATTCATTTTGCATCATGATTATAACTTAGGTTTGTCCATTTTGTTTGTTTCATAATAACATCTCCACCCATATACCTTAGCTTATATATGATTGCATTCTCAAATATTTAGCTTAAGTTTTAACCTTTGTTTATTTTAATTTTAAAAATGACCAAAGAATGGTCATATTTTAAAATTAATGTTTATCATGAAACTAACCTTTTTCTTTCTTTTTGTAGGTCAAAAGAATTTGATATTTGAGCCTTTCATTTTTTATCTTTATGTTTAAGAAAATTAGGGTTGATGTGATATGGTACATGGAATATAAAATGAAATATGGTATATGGAATGATAGGTAAATGGGTAGGATAATGGATATGGAAATGAATAGGAATATGAATATAGTGGTAGAATAATGAAGGTAGTGAAATGTAGATAATGGAGTAGGATAAATATGGAATGTAAAATAATAGTGTAATAGAATGCATATCAAGTTAAATTAGTTTTAACAACCTCTAGAATTTTTTTTTGAAAAATCAAAGGTTCTAAGAGCAATTTTTACACTTACTGTACTTATACTTCCATAATAGCTTGATGTCAATGCTAATTGATGATGTCCTTTGCTGGTTCATTTTTTACTCATGATGATGGTTCTTCTAGGATAGATTGCAATGAAATGTAGAGATTTATTTTTGCTTTCATGTTTTCACATCTGATATTGATTCAGGATCTTCAAATGTTGATGTTGTTCAGGTCCCTTCTGCAATTTGTAAATGATGTTTCAGGTCCCCTCTGACATGTAATTTAGGTCCCTTCAATACAGCTGCTCAAACTATTTGCATAGTTTTATTACGAATCTTCCTCGTTGATTGTTTTGAAACTTGTCCCAAAGTCTTGCTTATTTTGGAGGATGATTCCTGCAAAATGAAATTGAAGAAATGGTAAAACAAAATAGAGAATTCATACTGGCCAAACAAGTTGGTTTTTCGATATGAATTCGAGTTTGTGTTGTGCCATTTTCCTGGATTTTCACAACCAAACTACTTTATTTTTTTATTTTTCTTGAAATGACATCATGAACAATATGGCTTATGAAAGGCTTCTTTGGTATTTGATGTGGCTTGACATGGTGCAAAACTTGACTTCTTCTTATGATTATTAGCTTCATGTCTTTTGCCTCGATCTTGATCATGTTGTAGGGTTTATTGGTGTTGGCAGCAACTAAGAGCAAGCTTCACAAATTTGAGTTTCATTGGATGAACTCAATATCAGGTGAATTTTCACTTTGCTTTGACTTGAAAATTTGTATTCATATTCTTAAATATGAATTTAAAATTGGCTTTGAAATGTACTTCATCCATGGAGTTCACTCCTTCATTCTCCCTATGACCTGCAAAAACATAGCACTTGCCTGCAATACAATATTAGATGATGGAGGAAGGGAGGTGTACAATCTCTCTTCTTCAAATAAATATGTAATCATTACAAGCATTTATTATAAAACAATTCCAAAGATGATATACAAACAAAATGCATTTATTTACCCCTTGAGGAATGGTGGCTAGCCTAGACCCCCTAGTGGTATTTTGTTTACAAAATATTCATTTTATATCCAATTAGAGTGATTCCAAATCCAATTTGAAGTGAATAATATGGCTACCTCTAGTATAAACAGGTTTTCAAAATGGTTTAAAATGATATGGTAAAAATTATAAGGAGTGCCATGTTTGATAGAGCTACTTGTTAATTTTTAACTAGACCAACAACCACTAATTGAAGTGTAACTTCTTCGATAAAGATCGGATCAATGTGATTCCACTTGGAGATTAAAGTAGATTCATTTTTATCTTTCCAGTAGAAACATGTTTTAAAAATTCTGAGGCTTGATATCACAAAATTGGTGATGAACAGACCTAGGAGGCAGAGTTTTACTATGTTGTTTTGAAGATATGCAGTCACTAAATGTGGCATAAATTTTTCATTTCACCTCCCAATGGGATGATTCACATTGTGTCTTGATCTAGACTTGAATATATATCTTCCATATAAACAGGTTTTGAACAGTCAAGACCTAGAATTGTCACCATGCAGATTTTTCGAGAAACAATTAGTATTTCAATAATAATTTTTTCATATGATCCCTGATTGAAGTGATTCAAATTGATTTGGAAACTAGATTCCAAGGGCTATATTCTCTATGAATTTCAGGTAAAAATGTTTCCATTAGACACCTCAAATATAGGTTGTATAACTCTATCCTCAACATTTCACTTGAGACCTAGTTTTGATATTGATCACATTTTTATTTGTGATATAAATTGAAAATTTCAAAATGGATTCTAAAACTAGATTTCAAGAGATATGTAAAAAAACATGATTTAAAAATGATCCTATATGGTTACCCAAAATAAGATTGTTCTCACTGCATTTTGCCATGTAGTCCTTTCAAATGAATATTGAACAATGATTTGAAGAAATATTCATGACAGGTTGAAACAAAATTATTATGGAAGTCTTATTATGAATTCATTCTACTTGTTTATTTATTCTATTCTATCATATCATATTTTAGAAAAATAGTTCATTCTCTCAAGTATAAGAGAATTTCCAATGCATCCATTTTCGTAATAAGACCATGAGTAAACTCACATCCAAATTTGAAAAATATACATTAATGAATGTTTGGACATGAAAATTTATTTGATCATAAAGATTTGACAAGAAAGAATGTTGAAAAATAGAGTAGTGTTGTGACCTAATGACTAGTTGAAACCAAGTTTTAAGATGATTTTTGTTTGCTTGGCTCCCATTAATTGTCATAGCACAAAACTCTTCTTGTGGTACTTGTTCAAATCTTGTATGCACAAGGGATCTTGTAATATACATGCTAGAAATTCTTTAATTTCTGGCTCTAATGTTTGATCTTCATTGCATGTGATCCATGACTCATTCACCTCCTCACAAAGATAGCTAGAAGAAAGTTCTAGATTCTCTTCCTGTGGATCATCTTCACGGATGTTTTGTTGCTCTTCTATCCTTAGACATGAAGATTCATCCCTCGTGAGCATTCTAAATTGAGGACAAAGACTTGAGAATATTTTTGTGGTGGCATACCCTCCTCGAAATGATTTTTTTAACATCATTTTTTAGATCTTGTCTTGCAAAATGGATTTTGTAGTTTTTTATATTTTATTTTTTTGTTGGGGGTTTTTGGGAATCTACTTTTAGGATCTCTATTTTTAGGCATAAAGAAACATAACTAAGAGAAATGCATCCTAACTATTTTTTTTAATCAAATTTTTAGTGTTTTTGTTTATCTTCTATTTGACTACGCTGATAATTGCCTCCCCGACAATGATGCCAAAATGTTGAGCTAATTTATTAACACAAATTAACACAAGTATTTAATTATCAATCTGGGTTTGTAAAACTTGGAGGCAAGTCCACAATGTATAGATATCAGATGTAGCCGAGCTTAGAAGATAAAATTTGAAGAGTTAAGGAAGTACACATTACAAATATAAACCTATTTTAACAATTTCTAATTCACTTATGTAATATGTGAGGGATGAGGCTCCTAACTTAGGAGAATCAAGTTGTCCTTCCCTACAATACTACTTTCATGAAGATAAATCTAAATCACTAAGTAACAATGGTTTATGATGCAAAAGATGTAAAAGAAGAGGCTCCTAACTAAGGAGGACCATATTGTCCTTCACAATTCTACTATATCATAATCACCATTGCTTCAAACCAGAAATGCAGAAATAACTTCAAGTAAGAAAAGGAGAATGAAATTCAGTTTTAGTTCAAGCTCAAATAGAAGGGGAACTTAACTTAAACTCATGTGTGTCCCTTCATATGTAGATTAGAATTAAACCAATATTCATTCAGCAATCATCACACATCTAAATACGTTTGAAACAAGAACTAATTTATGAAAACTATGAAAATTGAACCAAGAAGTGCACTTAGCTTGGTGTGGGGGCCCTCCACCCTTGCCTTGCACACTTGAAGAAATATCAACTACAACAACTTCAATAGATCAACCAAGCATGAACAACAAATTGAAATGAAACAGGTTCTTCAATTATCTTTCAATCTTCAAAGAGTCTCAAAATCAAATTACATTCCATTCAT